>ML353705.1:0-11003 GCA_005239505.1 Nicotiana paniculata | reverse complement strand
TGCAAAGGCAGTGGCTTACCGCGGAGTTCTTAAAGAAGAGCGAAAAAGGAAATAAAGCTCGCGCATCCGAGAACGGAGGCTCTTTGCACACTGGAGGTGCGATCAGCCAAGGGACTATAAAAAGAAGATTGGTACGTAATTTATTCATTTATTTTAATTTTCAAAGTATATCTATTCTGTTTATTAACTATAATTTATGAATTTTTAGGAAAAGAAGTTGGGTCGTCCAATGAAGCAAGATGAGTATTCAAGGAGACTCATATTGTAAAGAAAAAGAAAGAGACTGATCCAGAAAGGTGGGTCAACGACCGATCATCGATTGTACATGTAAGTTTTCTCTTTTCATTAAGTATTCTGATATACTCTAATATAATCTTTCAAATACTAATTAAATAAAAAATTTCTTATAGGAACGCTTCAGAGTAGACATTGAGGAATTCATACGCAGTCAGCCACCTAATGAGTCGGGCGAGCCAATCCATATTTCGGAGGAGGATGCAGAAAGACTATGGATGCAGGCGGCTGAAGGTGCAAAATATGGGAAGGTATACAGACTTCCTAATAAGAAGTTCCACCGCTATCATTGTGGAATGCAAGGAATAGGAACTTCCTCGCAAGCCGAGAAACTTGATGGGGAGAGCCTCTCCACTATGCAGGAGACTGTGACAAAGCTCACAAGCGAGCTAGAAGCATCCATGGAACGATAAAGGCTTAGAGATGCTCAGTACGTTAGCATGCAAGCTCAGTACCAAGGCGTGCAAACTCAGTACGAAGGTATGCAAGCTCAGCTTAAATCTCTCCTAGCTTCTGGAGCTTTTCCGATTCCCCGGTCTCGCGAGCCATCGCCAGAGGCTCAACTTGAACGTGAGCGTTCCTTCCGTCCTCCCCGTGTTAGTTCCTCCCGTCCTCCCCGTGATCGTTCTTCTCGTCCACCACGAAATGACCCTTCTCATTACCGTCTTGATAATGAAGATTCATCAGACGGTGATGATAATGATATAGAATGAAACAGTCATTGAGTACTTTTATATACTTTGAACTAGACAATAGAACTTTGGTCCGTTTTGGAATGGGCTTGTAATAAGTGTTAACTTAGTTTTGCTAGTTAAATGTGTTAGTTCTATTGAACTTTATACGTTGTTGGTTTTAATGTTGGTTTTAGTATTGGTTTTAATGTTGTTGTAGTGTTGTTAGTTCGTATTGTTGTTGTGTTAGTATTGTTATTGTTGTTGTGTTAGTATTATTGTTGTTGTTGTTGTTGTAATAAGATTTGGTATGCTGGCAGGTGGTGTGGCTGCCAAAATAGGCAGTTTCTGCCAAAATAAAACCCAGAAAAGCGACCAAAGTTGGTCGCTACTAAACCCAAATTTCCGGAATAGCGACCAAAGGTGGTTGCTAACTAACCCAGATTTTCAGAATGGCGACCAACTTTGGTCGCTATGTTATTAAAAAAAATATTTTTTCTGGAAATTAGTGACCAATTGTGGTCGCTTTGGTTTAAAAAAAATTAGTAAAAAAATTATTTTTTCTGGAAATTAACGACCAATTGTGGTCGCTTCTGTTTAAAATAAATTAAATAAATTAATAAAAAAGCGACCAACTGTGGTCGCTATTTTTCAGATTTTAAAATATTATATTTTATTTACAGACCAAAGTTGGTCGCTATATTTTGTATAATAAATAAATAAATAAATAACGTAAATTAAAAATAGAGACCAAATTTGGTCGCTAAATTTATATTATTAAAATAATATAGCGACCAAAGTTGGTCGCTAATTAGCGACCAACTTTGGTCTCTATGGTAAAGAGACTAGCAAAATAGCGACCAAGCCTGTTTGGACGTATTTTGGTCACTTTTCACTGTTTAGGGACCAACGTTGGTCGCTTTTTGTGATCGTTTTTTTCCGAATTTTCAGTAGTGCTTGCTTTTTCTTCTATATTTTGCTATCTTACGTTCATTCATGATGGAACAATAGTCTACAACAAATATTCTCCTACTTAAGAAGAAAAAGAATTCTCATACATCACTTCCAATACTGATCAATTAAAATGAGCCCTCCAATTAAATTCAAGTAAATTAACATAATGAAACCTCTATACTGTCTTTGTTTGACTCAGCATATAAAAAAGAGTAGTTTTAGAAATAGGTGATTTTCTAGAACGGATTAATAAGAAAATAATGTTAATAAATATCGAACGGAATAAAATATTGTGTGTGCAGATGTGGAAACAACATGTTAGTGGTCAACGACCCAAAACAAATACATATATAGTATTAGTCGCATGTGATGTGGTTACAAAAATGAACCATTTCTTGAAATTGCCGGAGGGCTGTATATCGGCAATCCTTTCATTGACAACTCCAGCAGATGCAGCCAGATTATCAGTTATATCTAAAGGATTCAATTCTGCCGCTGAATCTGATGTTGTCTGGGAGAGATTCCTTCATCAACATGAATTAATCATCTCAAGGTCAACGTCTCCTCCCATTTGCACCACCAAAAAAGTGCTTTTCCTTAGTCTCTCGTCTCACTCACATATCCTCCTTGATAGAGGCAATTTGGTAAATGAACCCATCCTTCTCTTTCTTTTTGTGGCTTTTTATACGTCGTGTAACCGATATTCACTCGACTAGTTCGAATTCGTGCCACAGAGGGTCTATCAGGAATTTCTAGACTTCAAACCTAACGGTAGGTGAATTTTATATAGAGTATTATGATTGTTTTTCAGTATTGTCCCATTTGCAAATGGGAAAAGGTCTAAAAATCACTTAAACTTGCATCCGTTTGTGATCCCGATATAAGTTTGACTTTTTGTTGTCTATGAATATTTGTCTCTTTGATGTCTTATGTTGATCTGCTGGAACTAGAGAAGAGTCTTAGAATCTTGATACGTAGTGATTTCTTGAATTTTCTTAGATTAGTATTTATTCCTATGCTTTTCTGGTTCTGCGGAAGGTCAAGGCGGCTTGAATATATAGGTTTGGTCGAACCTATTAGCTTTGGCTCAGACTGTAAATTTGTATTAAATTTTTTTACCAAACATATAATAATTAAATTCAGAGCACCATGTTACTAATACTTGAAGTTTCTATCCTAGAATTCAAAACCCATAAAAATTCAACTCTTACATTCGCCTATAGGCCGATTTTACTTCATTGGAAAGACGCGATACTCATTAGCAAGCGTCTGGTGACCAACGATTTTGGATCACTCGATCCTCGAGTGTTTTCCTAACAACAACCGTCGCTGACAGCACTCCACTACTATCGCCATGTACATGGTACAACAAGAAGAGAATTAGCAGAGATCGAAAGGTTTTTACCCAAACTGTGCTCTGATACCTCCTAAAGAAAAATATGCATGCGCATGGGTAGAGAGTGTGCGGCCCCATATTGAAGAAAACAAAAAGAAAAGAAGAACTAATGGGATGGTAGGTGCCTAACTTTGTTGACATTATATGCAAATTGCATATGCAAAAAATGTTGATTGGTTGGATTTGCAATGGGGCGGCGGAAGAATTTGCAAGATATGCAAATTGTCAAATTGGTTGAAATTTTCAGATATTAAACTATCAGCTCTTCCTGTTATAAATAGAGGCCCTTGTTTCTCATTTCAAATAAACCAAAATAAGAGAGAAGTACTAGAGCTGTGAGAGTAATCCATTTTATAGTCTGTGAGAAAATACAGTTGGAGTAATATTATGATGAGATATTTAAAATAAAGAACGTTATTTCTTTTGAGTCGTAATATTCTTTTGACACTATACAGTTATATATTATAGTGGTATTATATTTCTCCTCGCGGGTATTGTATTTTACGCCGTTAAAAGATTTGGTGTTATTGTTACTCTCTTGTATTATTATTATTTACCGTGGATATTATTTCTCGGTGGGATATATTTATTTTCCCAACAACGTGTCATCAGATCCTTGGTAAATAATGGTTCGCTATCTTTTCAGTGCCCCCATCTCACAAAAGATAATTATGTGAAATGGTGTCTACATATGAAAGTCATTCTTGGCTCTCAGGATGTATGGGAAATCGTAGATAGAGGATATGTCAAAATCCAATAATGAGGAAGCTTTACCTCAAAATGAAAAATATGTCTTGGCAAATACGAGGAAGAAGGATCAACAAGCTCTCACGCTCATCCACCAATGTTTGGATGATGACATGTTTGAGAAGGTGTCAGATGCCACCACCTCAAAGGAAGCTTGGGAGATTTTATAAAATTCTCTCCAAGGAGTTGAAAAGGTGAGGAAGGTAAAACTTCAAACTCTAACGGCTGATTTTGATGTTTTAAAAATGAAAGAATCCGAATGCATTTCGGATTGTTGTTCATACATGAAGGCTATTGTAATCAAATGAGAAGATACGAGGGGGACATAGAAGATGTCTGTGTGGTAGAAAAGATCCTTCGCACTTTAAAACCTAAATTTAATTTTGTGGTGTGTGCTATTGAGGAGTCTAAAATCAATTGGAGGGTTCTTTACAAGCCCATGAAGAAAAAATCAAGAGGAGACGAGAAGTGTCATTGGGGAAACTTCTTAAAACTTAAGCATCCTTTAAGGAATATCGGGAATGGACGAGGTCGAAGTCGTGACAGTCATGGAAGAGGAAGAAGTAATGGTAACAACTTCAACAATGAAGTTAAAATTCACTAAACATTCAAAAGTTGTAGCCGTGGACCAAAGAGGAGGAAGAGGGTGTGAATATTACCAAGAAAATAATCGACAAAGATATGACAAATCAAAATTTGAGTGTTATAATTGTCATAAATTTGCCCATTACTCTTGGGAATGTCGTAGCATTGTTGAAGAAAAAACTAACCTTGTTGATGACAAGAAAGAAGAAGATGAGTCAACATTGTTGCTGACACTCAAGGAAGAAGACATGGATGATTGTAGTTCGTGGTATTTGGACAATGGAGCAAGTAATCATGTGTGGATGCAAAGAGAAGTTTATGGAGATCAATAAAATGGTAAGAGTTAATGTGTCCTTTGGAGATACCTCAAAGATTCAAATCGAAGGGATAGATACGATTCTAATCACCTGTGAAAATGGTGCGCACAAGTTAATTCAAGAAGTTTATTATGTCCCAGAATTAAAAAGTAATATTTTGAGTTTGGGACAACTTCTTGAAAAGGAATATGAAATCCACATGAAAAATATGCATCTTTGGCTTAGAGATTCATGTGGAATTCTAATTGCTAAAGTTCATATGGCAAAGACTAGATTATTTTCTCTGAATCATAAAACAATTCATGCAAAGCGTTTGAAGGATAATGTGCAAGATGAATCATGGTGTTGGCACATGCGATTTGGGCATCTGAATTTTGAAGCACTCAAATCAATGGGAGAAAAGAACATGGTGCAAGGGATACCATCAATCAACCATCCCAATCAATTGTGTGAAGCTTGTCTTCTTGGAAAATATGGAAGTAGGATTTTTTCAAAGGAGGCCATGTCAAGATCAGTTAAACCGCTTCAGCTTGTTCACACTGATTGTGTGGACCATTCATTGATGATTTTAGTAGAAAGACTTGGGTTTATTTCTTGAACAAAAAATCTGAAGCTTTGGTTGCTTTTAAAATTTTTAAAGTACTTGTGGAGAAAGAAAGTGGCTGTGAAATAAAAGTTTTAAGGTCCGATAGAGGAGGCGAATCCACTTCAAAATAATTTGACGACTTCTGTTAGTCTCATGGAATTCGTCTCCCTCTAATGGTACCTTATTCACCCCAACAAAATGGAGTTGCAGAGAGAAAGAATCAAATGATTCTTAATATGGCTAGCTGTATGTTGAAAGCTAAAAGTATGCTCAAGGAATTTTAGGCTGAAGCTGTTTCTTATGTAGTTTATTTGAACAACAGGTTTCCAACAAGGAATTTAGAAATCAAACCCTTCTAGAAGCATGGAGTGGAAGAAATCCAAGTGTCAAGCAATTAAGAATCTTTGGGAGCATATCCTATGCTCATGTGCCATATCAAGGGAGAGCGAAGCTTGACAATCGAAGTGTCAAGCATGTGTTTGTTAGCTATGATACAAGTTCAAAAGGCTACAATCTATACAAACCAAGTAGCATCAAGGTGGTGGTAAGTCGTGATGTTGAATTTGATGAAGAATTGGCATGGAATTAGGAAGCGCGGGAAGAAACTTGATATGATTTTCTTCCATACTTTGGTGATGAAGAAGAAACAGAGACCATGGAACTTGTGCAGGATACAACTCCACTTTCTTCTCCAACCAATATTGCATCTCTTTATTCTCAACAAAGTTCAAATGAGCAACCGCAAAGGACGAGGAACATTCAAGAGCTCTATGATGGCTCAAAAAAAGTTACTAATTTTGATTTTTCATATTGTCTCTTTGATGATAGTGAACCAATGAACTTTGATGAAGCTATTACAGATAAAAGGTGGAGACAAGCCATGAAGGAGGAGATCAAGTCAATAGAGAAGAACAACACTTGAGAGTTAACAACTCTTCCCAAGGGTCATCGCGCAATTGGAATAAAATGGGTATACAAGAGAAATAAGAATGCTCATGGAGATGTGGAGAGATACAAGACACGACTTATGGATAAAGGATACAAGCAAAGTCAAGACATTTACTATGAAGAAGTCTATGCACATGTTTCCCGCATGGAGACGATTCGTTTGCTGATATCTTTGGCGGTGCATATGAAGTGGAATATCCATCAACTAGATGTCAAGTCATCCTTCTTAAATGGAAATATTTAAGAAAAATTTTATGTTGAATAGCCATCCGGCTTCGTGGTAAAAAACCATGAAGATAAAGTGTTTAAGTTGAACAAAGCTTTATATGGATTGAAGTAAGCCCCGCGAGCATGGAATAGTTGTATCGACAAGTATTTTCAAGAACACGGGTTTACACGTTGTCTCCATGAATATACTCTTTACCTTAATGTTCATACCAAAAGAGATATCTTGCTTATTTGTCTTTATGTTGATGATCTTATTTTCACAGGTAATAACCCAAGTTTGTTTGAAGCTTTTAAGAAATATATGTCCCGTGAGTTCGAGATGACAGACGTAGGGTTCATGTCATACTACTTGGACCTAGTAGTGAAGCACATGGAGGATGAAATTTTTATCTCTTAAGAAAGCTATACAAAGGAGATATTGAATAAGTTCAACATGCTCGATTGCAACCCCGTGAACACACCGATGGGAAGTGGGACAAAATTTTCCAAGTTTGACGAAGGAGAAAAAATGGATCCCACATTTTTCAAAAGTCTTGTGGGAAGTTTGAGGTACTTGACTTATACCAGGCCAGATATACTCTTTGCAGCTGGAGTAGTAAGTCGCTTCATGGAAGCTCCTACCTCCACTCATTTGAAAGTCAATAGAAGAATTCTTCATTACCTAAAAGGTACGATTGACTTTGGGTTATTTTATTCTTCTTATAGTGATTTCAAGCTTATGGGATTTTGTGATAGTGATTATGCGGGAGATATTAATGATAGAAAAGGCACAACTAGCTTTGTATTGTTTTGGGTGATTCTGTTATTTCGTGGAGTTCAAAGAAACAATCCATTGTTACTCTCTCGACTTGTGAAGCTGAATATATATGAGCCACATCTTGTACATGTCATGCTATTTGGCTGAGAAGATTGTTGACGGAGCTCAATTTATCACAAATTGAAGCTACATAGATTTGTATTGACAACAAATTCGCACATGAACTTGCCAAGAATCCGGTGTATATGATCGAAGCGAGCATATAGGTACAAGGTATCACTTTATCAGAGAATGCATTACCAAGGAGGAAGTCGAGCTCAAATATGTGAAGCCTCATGATCAAGCTGTAGATCTAATTTTTGCAAAACCTCTTAAGTTTGAGGATTTTTCAGAGATTGAGATCAAGTCTTGGAATGAAAAAGAAAAATCAAAATTAAGAGAGTGATTTGTTGGGCTTGTATTGAAGAAAATAAAAAGAAAAGAAGAAATAATGGAATGGTAGGTGCCTAACTTTGTTGACATTATATGCAAATCGCATATGTAAAAAATATTGATTGGTTGGATTTGCGCCTGGGCGGTGGAAGGATTTACAAGATATGTAAATTGTCAAATTGGTTGAAATTGTCAGATACCAATCAATTTTAATTGGTTAAACTATAAGCTATTCCTGCTATAAATAGAGATCATCATTCCCCATTTCAAATACACCAAAATAAGAGAGAAGTATTAGAGCTGTGAGAGTAATCCACATACTATTTTATAGTCTGTGAGAAAATAGAGTGGGAGTAATATTGTCGTGAGATATTTATTAAAATAAAGAGTGTTATTTCCTTTGAGTGGTAGTAGTTTTTTGACACTACACAATAGTAATATTATAGTGGTATTATATTGCTCCTGTCGCGTATTATATTTTATCCCGTTAAAAGATTTGGTGTTATTGTTACTTTCTTGTATTATTATTATTTGTCGTGAATATTATTCCTGGGGGGTATATTTATTTTCCCAACAAAGAGTCTGCCTGAGTCGTGCGGCCCAAGGTAACGCCTAGTTTAGTGTAGCACCTGGGTTCTTCCTCTCCTTGCATTGCCGAGTTTTGCTTCTGATCGTTCTCTGAATCTCTAGATCGTTACCTTTTACATTTAAAATTTATTAAATTTTGATTATCAACCTATACGTTCCAAAACTTTTACATTTAAAATTTATTAAATTTTTTCATAATGTTCTAATTTGAACTGTAAAATGCAGAGTTTTTCAGTTGATAGATGGAGTGGAAAAAAGTGTTTCTTGGTGGCTCCAAGGGCTCTTAGCATTACATTGGTTGAGAACCCACAGCATTGGGAATGGACTACTCGTCCTGACTCCAGGTTTTATTCCTTTTACAAGGTTGATTATTAGTTTGTAATAGAAAACAAAGCATAACTATTGGCGCTTATAGATATGTTTTCCATTACATTTATAGATTCTCGGAAGTCGCAATTCTTAAATCTGTGCAGTGGTTAGATATTCGGGGGAAGATAGGAACTCAAATGCTATCTCCAGGGAAAAAATACGCAGCGTATCTTGTATTCAAGCTATTGAATGATACATTTGGCATTAAAACGTTGAATGCAGTGGTCAGAATTGTCAATCATGAGAACGAAAACGAAGCTGTAAAACAAGCTACAAATGTTTACATTCCAAGTATGTCAAGATTCTTTGTTAAGAACAAAACTGACCCACTGTATGAAAAGTATGCAAAAATAAGAGGTGATGGATGGATGGAAGTACAATTGGGAGAGTTCTATAATAAGGAAGGTGATGACGGAGAAGTAGAAGCACGATGTATGGAGATCGAGCGCCTGCATTATAAGAGCGGGCTTATTATTGAAGGAATTGAGTTTCGCCCTCAACAATGAACTGTTGTTTTCTTGCTGTAACAACAAGAAGAAAAACATATTCAGTATAACCCTACAAGTAGGATCAGGGGGAGAGTAGGGTTTCTGAAGATAGAATTGATGTTTCCGATGGATCCTCACCTCAAAAAATGTACCAAATTGAATTTGAATCAGTAAAAACATTTGCTTTCTGCTGTCCAGACGATCACAAATCACATATTTTGGTGACTCTACTTACAGAATATGGATTTACTGTTGTGGTATTTTGGGTGGTCAGAAGTTTGCTTAGACCGTAGTGGGTTGGATTAATTATTGGGTTGAACAATGCGTCATAATGTAATTTGCCTAACTCAACTTTTGGAAGTGGTTAATTTAATTCCATAATACTTGTAAAGCTTCGTTTGCGAGGATCAGATTTACTCTACTTTCAAAAATAGTTTAATTATATTAACATCTGTTATACTTTGCTTGCAAAAATACCACTAACATAAAAATATCCCTAGTTCTAATAGAGGTCCATTGTGGCAAAGACCCTGCTATTAAAATCGCACATTTTGGATGAGGTGGACGCCACGTGGCATGCCACCTCACTACCAGATCTCATTATATAGAAATTCATAAAATCTTAATTATTTTGTATTTTTTCTATTCCTTTTTCTTATTCAAAGTTTTTCTTTTTCATTACTAGAGTAATGTTTCTACTTTTTCATTACTAGAGTAATATTTCTACACATTAATCCCTGATGAACTTAAAAATCCCTCAATAACTACAAACTTAAATCAACAACTTTAATCCCTAATGGAACAACCCACATTTTCTGCACCTCTCTTCTAAAACCAAGAAACCATCAGAGAAGACGACACAAACAGAAAATCTTCATGTAATATATACTGCAAAAAATTTCATAAAGTTAGATACCATCCAGCAACCACGTACAATATTGGATACCACCTCCTAATGGATAATATTGGATGTTGAAATGTAAGGGGCCTAAATATGCTAGCTAAGCAGAAAGAAGTTAATCTATTTCTGTATAATATTAAGGCTGGCTTATTTGGACTCCTAGAGATAAAGATTAAGAGGACAAAGGCTCAACAAGCCTCTCATAATCTTTGTAATGGTTGGTCCTTCAGCACAAACTTACAAAAACACCCAAGGGGTCGTATATGGTTACTATGGAAACCTCAGATATATGAGGTGGACTTGATCAAAGTCACTGCACAACTAATCCATTGTAATGCCTGATGTGTANATAAAGCCTGGTCATACCAGGCTATAGCTGGGCGTTTGGGCTATAAAGCCTGGGAGGACCAGGGCGTTTGGGGGGCGTTAGAGCCCTAACGCCACGCCTGACCAGGCTATAGCCGGGCGTTTGGGGCTTAACGCCTGAGGTCTTTGGTATGGTCCAATCCGAGTTTTGAAGGTTTTAAGTGTTTTCCGGTTTGAATAGAAGTCTCCTAAATGTTTAGGATTTGTCCTAAAACATATAAATAGACCCAAAAACACAACTTTGAAGGGGATTCACGTGAGGGATTTTGACGTGGAGGAACACACACCACGCTTGAAGGAGGCTTTTACCTACTTTTTCTTCTCTTCTCTTCCTTTAATTTCATAGTTTATTAGTTCTAGAGTTTTTGGGTGCTAC
>ML353704.1:84204-94407 GCA_005239505.1 Nicotiana paniculata | reverse complement strand
ATTATATTTGCAGCGCCCGTTTAGTCTTTCTATAAGACATAGTTGAGCGTGATCAGCAGCCTCACGGTTCGGTCCCATCCAAATAAAAATTAAAAAAAATCCCAAGGAAAGAATTTGGGGCAGAAGTTGTGGCTATGTAAAAGATCTGATTAGAAAAATTGTAATTATGAACCCACTCAATTTGTTTTGAGCCTTTATCCTTTCTTTCTAACCCCATCCAAAAACCTGCATTACGGTCCAAAGAAAGACATTCCGACCAATATTTGAGAGTACCAAGTCAAGCGGGATAGAGGTACGATTCACACCAAGGGGCAAGACTCTGTGCCGCTCAAAGGAAAACAAATAAATGAGAGAGTCTTATTGGTGAAAACCCTAATGGGAACCGTAAGGCGATGGCGAGCCGAGAGAAATTAAAAATGAGAGAGTCTTATTGGTGAAAACCTTCACTGGCACCGTAAGGCAACATCGAGTTGAGAGATGAACAAATGAGAGAGGTTTGTTGGTGAAAACCCTTCAGGGCACCGCAAACCGAACAAGGTCAGCGACTTGGTGAAGATATTGGGTTATGGAGATCCCGGGCATAAGGTATGACAACTGAAAGTTGATTGGTCAAACATGCTGGCTAATTAATCCGAAATGCATGTCATGATCATCGGTGTCAGCTGCCTCACTCAGATAAATCTCTTTTCTCCCACAAACAGTCATCCTGTTTCAAATTTTCTTCTTTATTCCTGATTCTCAAAGTCATTGCATTTCATTTCTTTTGGGTTTATTTCTCTAAGGATTTATCAATGTCAGCCTTGTTTAAGCAAGTAAAGAAGGATTCCAAAGCTTACTACCAACTTCCGAAATTGCACAAAGCAAAGTGAAGCCAAAACATACTAGAAATAACACAATGCAAAAATTGAAAATAAGGTGTTAGTGAAAGTTCAAATAGTCGAGTGGTTTGTGAATATTGTGGAAGATGCGGAGTTTCAAATGGGAAGGACAGAAATGTAAAACAGCGGTTTGAGTGCAGGTCATTCGGGCCTTTCAGGGTCCTGTGGTTGAGATTCAGTCAGAAAGTAAAAAAAATTCTTGGCCAGTTCAAAGCAGCCAGTTAGCACAAAGCACGGCAGTGGGAAGGCCATCTTCAGCGATAATGCCACAAACTAACCACCACATTTTTCAAACTGATAAGGTTTTCTTTGATTAAAACAGGGGCAGGAAATCCCGTGTTCCGGAGGAACCCTCCCTAAGGAAAGCATGCATCGGACAGGTTTGACCGTGAGTTCTCAGGACCCTCCTGAATAATGGGGTTTATCTTTTAAATTCTCAGGACCCTCCTGGACAATGGGACTTAGTTAAGATTCAAAACATCCATCTAGCATAAGCCCTACTTTGAGGAAATATAGTTGGCTTTAAAGTTTTCTAAGATGAGATTCAATTTGAAATTTTCAGGTCCCTCCTAGATAATGGGATTTAGTTTAAATTCTTAGAGATATTGGGTAACATGATTCGATTAACATTCACAGATGAGCCAAGATACTAAACTAGGGCAGAAAAGTTTCTCTGTTTGTCTATTTGTTATAACCAGGCGCCCACCTGGAGAACAAGGGAATACAGTTTCAAGTTGTGGAAATCAGGTGCCCACCTAGAGAACAAGGGAATACAATACAAGTGTCAGCATTCAAGCGCCCACCTGGAGAACAAGGGAATACAGTTTTAAGTTGTGGAAATCAGGCGCCCGCCTGGAGAACAAAGGAATACAATCCAAGTGTCGGCATTCAGGCGCCCACCTGGAGAACAAGGGAATACAATTTCAAGTTGTGGAAACTAGGCGCCCACCTGGAAAACAAGGGAATACAATCCAAGTTTCGACATTCAGGCGCCCACCTGGAGAACAAGGGAATACATTTTCAAGTTGTGGAAACCACGCGCCCACCTGGAGAACAAGGGAATACAATCCAAGTTTCGACATTCAGGTGCCCACCTGGAGGACAGGGGAATACAGTTTCAAGTTGTGGAAATCAGGTGCCCACCTGGAGAACAAAGGAATACAATCCAAGTTTCGGCATTCATGTGCCCACCTGGAGAACAGGGGAATACAGTTTCAAGCTGTGGAAATCGGGCGCCCACCTGGAGGACAAGGGAATGCAGTCCAAGTCTCGGAAATCAGGCACCCACCTGAAAAACAAGGGAACCCATTTCAGAATTCAATTCGCGTTAGCAACAATAGAAATTCATTTCGCGAGTGCAGGCCGACAGTTCAAGATGCACAACAGAACTATATGAGCAGCAAGACCAAGTTTGAAGATGGTAGATAGGATTCTTTTAATTCATAGATCATAGTTTATCCTAGCTTATTTTATTTTGGGATGGTGTAATAAGGGGTTCAGTAAGCAGTAGCAACAGTAACAGCAACAGTGAAATCACAACTTTATGGTAGTCCCAGCTACCAAACATTCCTGAACTACACTGACCTGATTCCTTTTTACCAAGGATATGTAGGCAACCTCGGAAGCAGGGTGCGGTCAACTCTTGCAAAAATCTTCCGATAGAGTATTCAAACGGGCAAAATCGCTCGTATCCGCACACTTTATCTTTGCACGAAAACTCTCCGTGTTTTCGAGCAAAGAGGGGCAGATGTAAGAACGTGATTTTTGTCCTATATGAATTACTCCCATAAATTCAAAACAAAATAATTCTTTCATTGTTCGCAATTTATTGGACTTTTGTGGTGTTTTCTGTTATTGATTGCATATTGTCTGTGCATGTTTGCTTTATTTAATTAATTAAAAATACAAAAAAAAAATGTGTGCATTTGCAATTAGGATTTAATTTAACATTTTAGTATTAATTAAGTGATTAAGTTATTTTTATAAAAAAGAAGAAGAAAATCAAAAATAGTAGTTTAATTTGCATTTTTAATTTTTAGCTTCAATTTTGAGTAGTTAATCGATTTTTAATAAATTCTGTTAACTATCATTTTTGGGGATAATAGTTTTTTTTAGTTAATTAAGTTCTGGGAATTAATCTTGTTTTTAATTTAAATTTTTTTTTAAAAAAAAAGAAGAATTTTTTTTTTGGATAGTTTGTTTTGAAATAAAAGGAGAGAAATGAGTGTTTTGGGTTGTTCTTTAAAATTAAATCTCCAGGCCCAAAATTTTACCCCTCAAACCCGCCTGGCCCAGCCCATACCCATCCCCTGACCCGGTCCAGCCTCACCACAAACTAAACGACACAGTTTTGACAGTGGCCAATCCTGGCTGTTCATCTCCATCTTTCCAACGGCCAGGAACTAAAGAACTTATTTCCTTTAATATGTCCGAAAATTTCAGAGACAGGTCATCTTCCCCATCTCCCATCTCCCATCTCTCTCATTTCTCTGATATCTCCCAACCCTAATTAGCCTTAGGTTCCGCCATTTTTACAAAGCAAAGGAGCTCCAAATCTCCACCAAAATCCGGCTCTACAACCCTCCTTCACCCATGAACCTTAATCTCCCACCATAAGTCTGGAAATCATCACCAAACGGAGCCTAGTCTGGGTCTGAAAGGGGAAAAGAGGAGGCGATTGGTCCAGTTTTGACGAGAAGTTTGGAGTCGAAACTAGCCTTGCTCGTCCGTTCTTGACAAGACCGCGAGATTGAGACTAATTTCGGCTCAAAATCGAAAAGTATGAGTCCATTCAAGTTTTATTCATTCGCGTATGTTGATTAGGTACCCTCGTTCTTCTCCTTTCCTCCATTATTTTGTTCATCACTCCATGTTCACATTCTTCTGCTCTTCTTTTCTGTGCCTTGTTATTGTCCATCTGTTGAAGTAATTTTTACTTGCATGAGCATGTTAGTTGCATTTATTTAATTCTCATGTTAATGTTAGGTAGTTCTTTTTTATGTTTATTTCTGATTTCAATTCGAAATTGTTTGGTTCATAATTCCTGCTGATGTGAATTGTGGTTTGGGTTTATTATGACTACTGAATTGGGTTGGGTTCATATTAAAATCAAAAGTCCAAAGAAAAGGGAAGTTATTCCGGTCTGAGGCTGAATTTTGGGGTCAACTTGACCCATGAGCTGAAGGTTAGCTAGTTGACTAAACTAAAAANGGGGGATAGGGGGGGGGGGGGTAATTTGGGTAATTAGGTGAGGGAATCTCTCAAATAACTGCCTAGGAAGCTTCCTAGAAGCTGAAAAAAACCTTTGCTTGGCAAGCAAGCCAAAATTTTAGGGATTAAGTAGCAAAAACAAAAATTAGAAAAGGTTAGAATTGAAAAAAAGAAATCTGACAGTTGCCCTATTGCCTTGCCTATAAAGGCATCTCATTCTTGCCTTTCAATGGAGGGTTTTGAAGACATAAGAAGCCCCAGAACATACAGGCAACTAGAAAATTTTGAGTGAAATTCACCGTTTCATTAATTATTTCTGCAATTTCTTGAGTTTCAATTCTTGGAGTGATCTATGACCTAAGTGGAGCTGAAATGGTTTGAGTTTGGAGGTTTTAAAAGGCTTGTCTTGAAGTTTTGGTTGTTTTTTTGATTGCTGCACACTATTCTTGGTTCAAAGCTGATTTTAGGAAAAATTCTGCTGGTTGTTTACTGTTCCATTGAACTTTTGGAGCTTGTTTCAATGTTTCATTGGTTAAATTTGGGCTGATATTGCTTTGCAAATATTGATCCCTCATTTTTCCTATTTTTTTGCTTTCCAGGTATCTTTCGGAACCATAGACAACGTGTGAATGTGAATCTGCAATTTGAATTTGAAACACTTTGGATACAAGTTGTATTTCAAGTTTATTTCTTCTATTTCATCCATTTTAGTATTATTATGTATTTAATCCTATATTATGCATGTCTAGTCTAGCCCTTTCTCATGTTGCTGAATATTGTAAAGTGAATCCATGTTTATTCGTTGGTTTGATTCTGAGAGGGTAAGAGTGTAAGGTTTGGATTCAAACAAACTGAAGTAC
This sequence comes from Nicotiana paniculata, assembly GCA_005239505.1. Classification (NCBI taxonomy): domain Eukaryota; kingdom Viridiplantae; phylum Streptophyta; class Magnoliopsida; order Solanales; family Solanaceae; genus Nicotiana; species Nicotiana paniculata. The sequence goes on along the minus strand of ML353704.1, from coordinate 89,459 downwards.
TCATCATATAAGTTCAAAGTTCTAAACTGGTTATTTGGACAATGTGTGCCATGGTATCACTGTAATAGAAGTTCAGGTTTAGTCATGTGATTCGTACTATCTTGTTCAGATGTTAATAGTTAATTACTATTGATGGTAACTATTGGAATTTGCTTTCTCAAGATATTACTGGATGTGTACTCTTGAGGAGATATTGTTGAGCACGTTAATAGGTTTAATTACTGTAGAATATGTTAGTGGTCTAAATCATCTTGTCCTTTTAAATATGTGCAGTGGTTAAATCTGTAATTGGTAGTGTTGTTTCTCTTCACCTGCGAACTTCCTCTCTTAAAACCAGTTTGGGATTGATTATTAAACCTACATAAATTGGTTTGTTCTAGATATGCATTCCCATAGTATCCTGTTAATATGAGGCCCTGGTACTTTTAATTGAGAATTTCAAATACAGTTTATTGCTTTGTTTCACTGTAGGAGGTTGTTTAGATCACGATAGTCCTAGACGTTTTGGTTGATGTCATACATCTCATGTTGTTAATTTGGCGTTTAACATGGGCATACAATAGGCAGTACATCAAAATGGGCCTCTTGGGCCTGCTATGCTATGTTGCCGCCTCTTTTGGAACGCTTCTGGGGCCCTTCAAGTATCGCTACCCAATCGGGCCTCAGGCCAGTCCAGGCTCTGAAATGAAAACAAATTAGACCTCATCTAGTGCGATTTGAATTCAGTTGTAATCTAGGAGTAGCAATAATTTCCTTAAGTCTTATTTGATCAGTAGATCCTTATAGTTAATTTGAGGTGTGCCATACCAACCAAACAAATAATTCTTGGCCCTCCCTTGATTAATACTTTTATCCTTAGAAATCGAGGCGTGCCATTTAGCGAATTTCTATGGCCCTCACAAAATTGTAAATGCGTAATTGCTTTAGGCGCGTTAGTTTCACAATTTACCTTCCTAAACTCGGGTGCGCATTTATGTGACCCAAATCCAAATCTCAACGTTAGATGAAATGTGTTATGGACTGCGGGTGCATTTATGTGACGTGGTTCGAAGCATATTTTAAACGACGTTGCAATTTTCCTTTAAATTAATTAAATAAAAGCGGCTATAAAGTTAAAAGTGCACAATAGGTTAATACATCAATTAAAATAAGATAATAGGGCAATAATAACAGTTGAGCTACCGTGCTAGAACCACGGAACTCGGGAATGCCTAACACCTTCTCTCGAGTTAACAGAATTCCCCACCCGGATTTCTGTGTTCGCGGACTGTAAAACAGAGTCAATTTTTCCTCGATTCGGAATTTTAAACCGGTGACTTGGGACACCATAAATTATTCCAAGTGGCTACTCTGAATTTTAGATAAAATAATCCCGTTTCGATTGTCACTTAAAAGGGAAAAACTCCCTTACACCCCTCCCGGGGTAGTGAAAAAGGAGGTGTGACACACCGGACATCACAACTTCATTCCTAACACTCTCTTATGTCCCAAATCACCCAATGAAGCTATCTGAGCCATAAAATCCGCATTCCAAGGTCGTTCACCAATAAGTCAACTCTCAGTTGACTTTCTCAACTTTTAGGCTACTTTAGGAGACTAAATGCCTCAATTCTCACCATGACCACTCCGGACCCAAACCAACTGACCCAACACAACAAAAACAACTAGCAATATATGACAAATGCAGAAATAGGAGAAACATGGTAAATCTCACGGAATGACCGGCCGAGTCTTTACAAGAAAATATTCAAAGAGCGGTGCCAACAATTTGAGAATTTGCATGCTGAAGTTTATTATTAGTAAATTCCTGCACTCAAATAAAACTATGAGGTTCAAAAATATAGTTTGTGATAACTTGGCTTGATCGCCATGTTGCACCATATTTCCTGCAAAGCTTAACATGCTAGGCAAATTCGTCAGTAGAGTAGATATTGAAATGCAATATGCTGTAAAGTAAGCTTATGAAAATGACACATTTTGGCGTGTACTTATACAATGCGACCCAGTCGGCCAAAATGATTTGATAAAAATGTAGCTTTATGCCAATGATGATTTTCAACAATAACATGTGGTTTATAAATGTACTTTGCAATGATTTATAATAATTATGCATTTCGGTAATGACATTAAAAACATGACCATCTAGGTTGAAATAAATTAATGAAAAGCATGTGAATATGTGCTAAAGTATCCTGTTGTTCAGGTAGACAACCTTAATATCCTATTATCAGGTGGACAACCTTGTGTCCAATTAATCAGGTGGACAGCCTAATGTCCTATTAATCGGGCGGACTACCGCATGTCTTATTATCGGGCGAACAACCTCATGTCCTATTAATCATGCAGACTACCTCATCTCCTATTATCAGGCGGACGACCTCATGTCCTATTAATCAGGCGGACAACCTCATGTCCTATTAATCAGGCGGACGACCTCATGTCCTATTAATCAGGCGGACGACCTCGTGTCCTATTAATCAGGCGGACTACCTCGTGTCCTATTAATCAGGAGGACTACCTCATGTCTTATTAATCAGGCAGACTACCTCATGTCCTATTATCAGGCAGACGACCTCATGTCCTATTAATCAGGCGGACGACCTCATATCCTATTAATTAAGCGGACTACCTCATGTCTTATTATCAGGCGAACGACCTCATGTCCTATTAATCAGGAGGACAGTTTCACGACCCAAAATCCAACACAGGTCGTGATGGCGCCCAACACCGGATTCAGGCAAGCCAACATTTGTTTACTAGTGAGGTTATCCTTATTTGACATACCAACCCCACATATTCCCAAAGCTTTAAGCTTAGATCATTTAAATAAAAGAGGAAACATTAACCAACTTAAGTAAATACAGCCACAATAATTATGATCCAATATATACAGTCCCAAAATAAAGAGTCTACTATGTGCGTGCCAGGATATAGTGTCACAAGTCAACATGCGAACTAGTAGAATATACAAAAGATGATACAAACTGTACTGCTGTCTGAGAGAAGTAGACAAAAATAAACAAAAGATAACTCCATAGCACTGCTGAGAATCGCCAAGGGAGGCAGCTCACCGTGGAGTCAGGTCCAGAATATACGTTAAGCTCCGGTCGGATAACCAGAAGCACTAGCCTTAGAACCTGTACAATTAAGTACATAAGTGCAGCATGAGTACATAAATATATATGTAACCAGTGAGTATACCGCCTAACCTCGAAGAGGTAGTGATGAGAGGTCGACATGACACTCACTAAGGTCCAACTGTATAATTTAACAGAATATAATGGAAACAGTAGGCATGTAAAGATAGTGAAGCAACAAGTATATATTTAAGGTACTGAAATCCAGGAAGAATACTGGGAATAAATAAAACAATTACCGTTTCAATTTTTCCCCAAATATTTGTGAGGATAAATACCCATGAATTAAGTAACAAATAAATCATACGCATGAAGGGTAAGGACAACCGACCGGAGTCATAATATAGTCATGCCCGTGCACTGCTGAGGATCAAACGCCCCGTACCAAAAGTGCGTCTCTCAATCCGCCGTGGCGTACGACCCGTTTCCATAAGAGTGGGGGCAATCACACCCTGCTCGCGGAATGTAAATTTGTGAAGCGGTCACATGCACACACATTATTCCTTTTTAAAAGAGAATACTTTTTAGTGAACAATTTCTTACAAGTTTTTCTCAAATTTCATAACATCGGGGAAATAAGAAACATGTAATGTTAATTCATTAAGCATATAGTTCATATCAAGTAAAACACAAGGCATAATGTGGGCCTAACTACCCGGACATAATAGTAATAGTTTCTACGTGCGGACTCTCGCCACTTTTAACGTACGTAGCCCCCCACGAATTATCACATATAGAATTTAAATCACTTAGGGGGATAATTACCCCTTAAAAGGTTAGAAAGGAGACTCACCTTGCGTCGAATTTGCTCCCTAGACCGAGAACGTGCCCGAAACTCCGAACTCTACACCCAAGGACTCGAAACTAGCCAAATAACAAATACATTAATTAATATTCAAAGCATGGAATTCTCCTATTATTTAGCCAAATTCACCATTTTTGAAGAAAATCTAAAATTTGACCCCGGGCCCGCATGCTCGGATTCCAATAATTCTCGAAGGAAACCCTCGCCCAAAGCCTAAGGATCATTAATATACGATTTTGACTTGATTCCATAGCAAATTTACGGGTAAATTCTCAAATTATCGGAAGCCCTAGGTTACTACCCAATTCTTGAATTATGTGATTAAACTTAACTAGGAATTCATGCATGAGGCTAATATTAGAGTAGAATTTACTTACCTTCAATAACCAAGTCGTTTGCCCCTCTAAAATGGTCGAAATCGCCTTAAGGAAGAAGAAGAAGATGAGAAAAAATGAATTAAACCCGTGTATAAAATCACACTGTCTGAATAGTGTTTTCGCACCTGCGGCTCGAGGATCGCACCTGCGAAAATGGACTGGGGAGCCTGGGTTCGCAACTGCAGAGTAGAGACCGCACCTGCGGCTCCGCTCTTGCGGAACTTTGTCTGCACCTGCGAGAATTGGCAAGACCACTGGGGGTCGCACCTGCGAGGCTAAGACCACAGGAGCGGTCCCGCACCTGCGACTGGTCAACCGCACCTGCGATCACACCAGAACAGGTGCACCAGCAGCTATTTCAGATGGTTTTTGGCCTCGTATGGTGTCTGGGAGGAACCTGGGCCCACCCTAGCCCCCATCCATGTCACGACCCAAAATCCCTAAGGTCGTGATGGCGCCGGACACAAGGCCAGGCAAGCCAAAACATTAACTAAACGAAATAACTTTCCGTTTAAATAAAAGTCTGTTAATTAAAAACAATGGTTTAAAAGATTACACTTAAGCAATTATATACCAATACATATTCCAGAACCGGTGTCACAAGTACATGAGTAACTTCTAAGAATTTATACAATTATATATCGCTTTCCCGAGGAACAAATTGGACAAAGGCTCAACATAAGGCATAAATACATAGGAGAGAAACTCTGTCAGCTGCGGAACGCCTCCGGATAAATGCAGCCCGTATAAGTCTCCAAGTCAATCACTGTGCTATGAAGGTACCTGCGCAACAATATGCACAACAAGTGTAGCATGAGTACATAAACAGATATGTACCCAGTGAGTATCCCGTCTAATCTCGAAGAAGTAGTGACGAGAGGTCGAGTTAACACTCACTAAGGTCCAATAATATAAATGGGACAGAATATGATGAAA
>ML353704.1:0-84104 GCA_005239505.1 Nicotiana paniculata | reverse complement strand
CCCCCAAATATCTGTCAAGTCCTTATCCACGAAGTTATTTAACAATCTATATCCTTAAATCAATTTAACAATTGAAGTCACAAAGGGTATGTCATATGTATATATGTCGAGGGTCGTTCGGCCCGAAGAAACAATAAAAATAAATTTTGCACTGCCGAGGATCGAACGGCCCGTCCCATAAGTGCATTCTTACAAATTAATCATAAAGCTTCCCGCGCTCGCGAATCATACCTGCGACTCGAGTGTTGACTCTTATATATAATTAACATAAAGCTTCCCTCGATCGCGAATCATACCTGCGACTCGAGTGACGACTCTTATATATAATTAACATAAAGCTTCCTTCGATCGCAAATCATACATGCGATTCGAGTGCTGACTCTTATATATAATTAACATAAAGCTTCCCTCGATCGCGAATCATACCTGCGACTCGAGTGACGACTCTTATATATAATTAACATAAAGCTTCCCTCGATCGCGAATCATACCTGCGACTCGAGTGCTGACTCTTATATATATATATATCGGATTTATCAATAAGCTCAGTAGAGGCTATACTTGTAAAAAGGATTAATTCACTGGAAATTCAGAAGCAACTCTCTACCATTTGCATACTAGTTAAAAGATAATAAGCATACTATTTCGAAGATAATAAGCAACTCAAAGTTTGGCTAAAGATACACATAAGGCACGTAATGGAATGCTCGTGAGTCCTAAAACTACCCGACATGATATAATAGTCGCTACGTACTGACTCTCGTCACTTTGTACGCACGTAGCCCCCAAAACAATTACATACCGCACGTAGAACACCTATGGGGACAATTTCCTCTTACAAGGTTAGAAAGGAGACTCAGCTTGCTCCGAAGATTCATACCCGGCTTCCAAGCCTCTATGTCAACTTCAATGGATGCGCAACGCCCCTGAACTATCCAAATAATGATAAACCAATGAAAATATAATCAAATATTTGTTAAAAATTCAGATTATATAAACTCTCATCTCCGCTCAAGGAATTGACCAAAATGCCCTCGGGTCCACGTGCCCGGATTCCGAAATTTCTCGAAGATAAATTCTATCCATAACTTTACTAACTCAAATATAAAATTTGTTACAATTTTCATGCTCAAATTCATGGTAAAAGTCCAAAATTCCAAGTTCTAGGTCTTCCCCGAAAATCCCAAATTTATACAAATTTTCCATGTCTAAATCCATGTAAGATCACATATTTAACTCAAAAATAGGGAGAAATCACTTACCTTGTGTTGCTTGGTGAAAATCCCTCCTTGAGCTCTCCAAAATCATCCAAGCCAAATGAAAGAAGTGGGCCAAAATTCGTGTTTAAAACAATCTGCCCATGCTTCATCGAGTTGTATCTTGCGCTTGTGCTGTGCAGGTTGTACATCCTATGAAAATTTTTCCTTGTTGAACAACTTCTGTTAAAACAAGCATAAATCCTTGTAGAAATATCCAAATAACAAACAGTTTGAATACTTAGAAACTAGACTCGAAGATATTTAATTTTATAGGTTGTACACCATATAACTATTTATATATTCCGAGATATGAGCTTCTAAGTCGGCTCCATGCATCAGAAATTCTAGCGGAACTGCTCCACCAACCATCTTCAATCGGTCATAACTTTTTGCAAAAACTCCAAATGACAAATGATTTAATGTTCTGAAAACTAGACTTCAAGATCTACAACTTTCATGTTCTGCAAATTTTCAGATTCCTTATAGATTCCTATATATACCCTTCCAAAGTTAGCTCTTCGATGCATAAATTGATGTCCCGAAACAGATTTGCTGCAGAATTTTCAGTAGCTATTTTGGTCCGAAATGCATTCCGTAAACTTTCGAAATCAATCCGAGGCCCTCGGGACCTTCACCAATTATACCAACATGTCCCAAGACATGATATGAACTCGCTCGAGGCCTCAAATCACATCAAACACCATCGAAATAATGAATCGCACTCCAAATCAAGCTTTATGAACTCTGAAATTTCAAACTTCTACATCCGATGCCGAAACCTATCAAATCACGTCCGATTGACCCTAAATTTTGCACAAAAGTCATATTCGAAATTACGGACCTGATCCAACTTTTGGAATATGAATCCGACCCCGATATAAAAAAGTCATACTCTCGGTCGAACTTCTCAAAAACCGTCAAATTTCTATTTTTAGCCAAATGACCTCCGGACATCCGAATTCACTTCCGATCGCGCTCCCAACTCCAGAATTACCATACGGAGCAATTCCTAGACTCAGAATCCCAAACGGACCTCTATAACACTGAGATGACTTCCAACCCAAACTTATGAAATTCTTCTAAAATACTAACTTCCACAATATATGCCGAAACTCTCCCGGGTTATCCAAAACCCGATCCGGACATAAGCCCAAGTCCGAAATCATCATACAAACCTGCTGTAACCTTCATATCCTTATTCCGAGGTCATTTACTCAAAGTTCTAATCTTAGTCAATTCTTCCAACTTAAGCCTTACGAAATGAGAATTTTCCTTTCAATTTGACTCCGAACTTCCCGAAGTTCAACACCGACCACACCTACGAGTCATAACACCTGAAACGAAGCTGCTCATGAACTCAAACGGCTGAACGACGCGCTAGAGCTCAAAATGACCAGTCAAGTCGTTACAGTCCAAGTATACCAACAAGTCCCAAATCATAATACGAACTCGCTCGAGCCTTCGGAACACCAAAAACAACGCTAAAACTCAAAATCACACCTCAAAAACCTAAGAACCAAACTTAGGAACTTTAAGTTTTCTAGACTTCGCTAACAACGCGCCGAACCGACCTATACTACTCGTAATGACACCAAATTTTGCAGACAAGTCATAAATGACATAATGGAACTATTCTCGGTCTTAGAATTCTGTTCGGACCTTGATAACACAAAAACACATCCAAAACCACAATAGGAACTTAAGGAACTTCTTATTTCAATATTGGGCGTCGAAATGCTCCCGGGTCATCAGAAACCCATTCCGAACATACGCACAGGTCCGAAATCATCATATGAAGCTACCAGAACCAACAAAACTCGATTCTGAGGTTGTTTACCCAAAATGTTGGCCGAAGTCAAACTTGGCCTTAAAGGACAACCTTGAGGAACCAAATATTCCCATAGCACTCTAAACACCTCCGAATCCCGGACTACCAGTCCCCGCAAGTCATAAATCATAAAGAGCCACTAAGGGAAGTTTCATTTAGGGGAATGGGGTGATAACGCAAAACGACCGGTCATGTCGTTATAGATGGCCTCATGTCATATTAATTAGGCGGACTACCTCATGTCCTATTAGTCAGGCGGACGACCTCATGTCCCCATTATCTGGTGGACGAACTTTTTGTCCTTTTATTAGGTGGACGAACCTAGACACATGGTGTTTGATTTGAAATTTCAAACATTGGTGTGGTGCAGAAGCTTGGTGCGATGCTTGATTTGTAGTTGTATAATGCGGTGCGAAGAGCTTGGCATGGTTACTCCGAAGTAACATATATTGATTGTACAATGCAGAGAGCTTGGTGCAATGATTTTTGCAATAGAAAATGGTGTGGTGCAGAGTGCTTGATGCAATGCCTTTGTAGTAGTGGATATTATTGGTGCAATGCTAGCAGTTGTTGGATCTTCATACTGAAGTTTTGCTATTAATAAATTCCTGCACTGAAAGAAAAATTATAAGTTGCAAAGTTTGATTTGTGTTGGCTTGGCTTCATCCTTTGCTTTACACGAATCTTGAGACTTCTGACTTGATGTTGAGCGTTGCGGTAGCGTGTAATATTGATCAAGAATAGCTAAAATATGCACATGCATTACTTAAAGAAAATTTGTTAGTATAAAAGAAAGTTATTGCCTTGCATTGAACGTCAAAGTTTTGGCTTTGAATCTACAACTTGCTGCTATGGCGTTCTGGAAATATGTTGTTGCAAATATGATAAGTACATCTTGGGATTTCATTTTATGCTTTGCCAATGATAACGATCGTTCTGCAAAATCTGCCCCGGATTTTGGCTTTTGGGGTAAATAGGATTTTTATTATGATGAGACCGAACTCATAGGGCTGCCTACGTATCCCCTCTTAAACGGGAATCAGGTCGAAACGAACTTCATTACAAAAGTAAGGCATGATTACAAAATAAATCTACTCATAGGGTGCTTGCTATAGAATGATAATTCCAATAAAACAGGGTAAACTAGTCTTGTCATATGTTCATACGATGTTTCTTCTTCAGATGCACCACGCTAGGTGTATTGCTTTTACTGCTGCTAGTTGCATTAGATATGGTTTTTCCAACTGGTAAGTGCACTTACAATTTGTTAGCATTATCATATTTTGAATCCTATGCTTTAATGCTTGGCATTTTTCTGTATCATGGTCTTGAGCATTTTAATGGTAAGAACAATACTTGGAAGGATCAAATAATGGATGTGAAGGGTCGAAATTATTCCTTTTCTTGGTTCCATAATTCCTGAGGCATTCAATCGAGCGAATATGCTAGAGATTTGATTCAGTCAGAGGTGTGAAGTTGCGAGGCTTCCTTTTCTTTGATTGGTGAGAAGCGGGTTGTACTTGATGATGTTTATGTTGAATGCTTTGTTGATGAGGAGGCTGGAGATGCATGTCACGGGCCTTAGAGATGGAATGATTTTGCAAGAGATGGTGATCATGATGGCATTGCGGTGGATGCATAGTCATGGAAACTGAGGCATTTTCCTTCTCTTTACCTTTCCAATTTTCTAGCATCTCTGGTTGTAAGGCATGATTGATAGTTTGTATGCTAACCTTTCCTTCTTTGATGCCGCTTTCTAAGAAGTCCCCGACTCTAATCAAGTCAGAGAAACTACGCACGTTCGCAGTAGCGAGCTTTTCATAATATATGCCATTTTGGATGTCAATGAGTATTGAGATCAACTCTTTTTTGGATATCGGAAGGTGCACCTTCGAAGCTTCAACTCTCCATTGAATTGCTTAATCATGAAAAGATTCATGCGTCATTTTCTGTATTTTGTACAGGCTATGCATGTCTGGATCGACTCCAAGGTTGATTTCATATTTCTTTACAAAATCATGAGCCATATCACCCCACGTGTGCCATTTGCTAAAGTCTTGTTTTGTGTACCAAACAAGTGTAGGCCCTGATAAGCTTTGGATAAATAACTTCATTCGAATGGCCTCATTGTGCCCCATACCAAGTAATCTGCTACAATAGTCCTTTAAATGAGCAATGGGATTTCCCTTCCAATTGAAAGTATTAAACTTTGGCACCTGGTATCCTGGTGGGAGTTCTACATCCGACTGCAAGCATAAGTCTTCATATCTTAGACTTTGATAATTTCTTGATTGCAATTATCCTCCAACGGATTTCTTCAAATCACGGAGTTCCTTTTCCAAATTTTCACGGCGAATCTGCTGGGTTAATCCTTCAGGTCTCATATACGAGCATATCGCTAGTCGTTTTTGCTTGTGCTCCTCAAATGGAGTTGTGGTTATAAGAGGCATTATCATGACTTGATTGGGGTTGCTGGTTGATGGTAGTTGTGTAGGGATTGCATAAGCAGGAGCTGGGCAGGGAGATATGGTTAAGAAAATATTTCGGTTTGAGCTAGAAACGGAGGTTGTGTTTGGAAGTAAGTTGAAAGTGTTTCCCAAATTGACCAACACTTTCCTTCTCACCACATCCCCGTTGGTACTATCAGTTTGTGCTTGCAACAGTCCCTTACCAGTACTGAATTATTCAAATCGGCCTGCCATTATAGCTTCGTCCTTTATGCAGATTCGCAGCCAAATCAGTGTTTAATGCTAGGCAACCTTTTAAGGAAAAATAAACCTTTGAACAAAAGCAAAGCGTTTGCGTATTCGTCACAATGAAATAAATGAACAAAATAACAAAGTATATAACTAGATAAATTAAATCATAATATGGTTAAGTAGGAGCCCTAAACTGGAAACGATGGCCTAAGTTGCAAAATGGATGGACGAGATTGACTTGTTATCTAGAGGGCTCTAACACACGAGACTTGTTGACATGGAAACAGAATGATTTGAAGTTTTATGAAGGGTTGACTTATGTCGAACATCAAAGCTTTAGCTCTACCAAAAGTCCTTTTCCTTGCATGACTCTAGACTTTTTAAAAAAAACTGCCCCAATCTTTAGGAAGTTTTTGATTATTACTCCATGGCATGATGTCCCTTTCGAGCATATTCAACCTGCGTGCCAAGAATCTGCCCTAGCTTCTTTCATTAAGGGAAGGTGGGTGGGGAATGATAATCTTTCAAATTCCATGACAGAGTCCTTGTTAATCATGCTTCTTCTTCATACACATTGTAGGCAAATTAGAATTTCCTTTCTAGCAAGAAAAAGGGCAAATTTAAATGAAAACTAGGCATTACACTCATAAGTGGGAGGTGCAGATGCGAGAAATGGAGAGTAACCTTCTCTGTTAGATGAGTTCTTTTGATCATCTATCATTTTCTTAATGCCAGCAATTCCTTACTCCATTTGTGATACCTTTGTCTCAAGCTTAGCAATCTTGTCTTGATATGACTCGGATTCCTTGTACTCAAACTCATCTGCATCTAAGTCAATCACTGTGATTTGGTCAGCCATATCGTCCTTGAAGTTTTCTATGCCTTGATGTTCAACTTGAGTCAACCTCTTTTGGAAAAAAAGATATATCTAGTCACTATGGAATAGATACATATTGAAGGCTAAGGGTAGAATATTTGGAAATGCATGCCTAGAAACCAACGAGATCGAGTCTTATAATATTGCAATGTTTAAGAGAGGCTAAAGATGGGTGATTTTGATATTAGAAAATAAATTGTTGTTATTTGAATATAGACAAGCTCGGAATACTCTAATTGACATGAAAATATACTAATTTAATTATTCTATTTTAGCATTGGCAAATCATAAAGTTGTCGAGGCTTGGGAATACAATGCCAACCGTTTTGAGACTTATGGGATAGTACCTCGACTCACGTGCCAATAGAGCTAACAGATGCGTGAAGATTAATCTCGACGACCAGAAATAAGACGATACAGACACTTGAATTGAATAGGTAAAAATTTTAGAATAATTTGACGATACAAATTGACCGAATAGTGGCCTTCAATTGCTTGGTATATTGCACAAGTTTCGACATCTACCCACTTGAAAATGAGAGTTGGCATGCAGGTTGAAGTTCTGTGATATAAATCAAATGCTAAATGGATTATATGAAATATGAAGCTACGAAACAAGTATTTTATGTTGGTGGAGATACAAGATTATGCCGGAGTTGGAAAAATTAAGAAAGAATTAAAAATTATGTGAGGCACGAGTGGAAATATTTTAAAAATAGTATGTAACAACATTTTAAAGAAAAGAACGCGAATAAAACCAACTCGCGAAATTAAATGGGAAAAATATTTTCTAATTATAAAAGATTACGTCAGTAGAAGTGGGAATGCTATCTTGCTATATGGAGTAAGATGCTCATTTTTGCTTAAAGAAAGTCATTAATGCTAGTTTAAGGCACGAGTATTGAGGAACTTCATGACAAACCGAGCTTGTTGAAAAATTTGCGGGAAAACATCCTACCTTATAAATAATAGAATATCATGATTATGGACTAAAAGGATATCTTAATTAGACTAAGAATTTGAGTGGACCTAAGAGAAATTTAGGCCTAAGTAATTACCTAAATGGTGCTCTAGAGTCGTTAAAGAGTGCTAAGCGCAAAATAATTGGTGATTATTATTATTGTTATTAATTCGGGAAGATGATATATAAATAAGTAAAAGAAAAATAAAATAAAATATATATATATATATATATGAACAAATAAAGTATGCGTAAAAATGCAAGCAATTTGGATAGTCAATACTTTCTTCTTCTGTAAAACAACAAATGATGTTAGTTAAAAATACTAAAGTTAAGTAAGCCACAACAAATAAGTAAGCAAGCAAGAAAAGCATGTGACACATTCTAAAACTTAACAAATAATAGCACGTCCTAATATAAGGGACCTTTTTGTGTCAGAGGTAGGCCTAGCGTGTATTAAAGGACAAATATGTCATTATGTGTCATTCCATAGCTTTAAATTAATTAAGCAATTCTATTTTTTCAAAAATAGATTAAATAAAATAATAATAATAATAATAATAATAATAATAATAATAATAATAACAATAATAAAGTAAATGAATTGCTTAAACCTTTTTTTCTTGTAATAAAAATTCAAAAGAAAGTATAATAAAAGATATTTTCGTCATGTTTAAACTTCTCGTTGCTACATTCGATTATGTCATTTGAAAATTTTCATACATATCATCGAAAAATTAGTCATGCTCCATTACCTATGATTTAATTAATTTAGAGCAAATGGTCTATATAGCTGGCGTGTTTATCCTTCAAATAATTCACATATACATGATAAGGTGTCACTTGGGGTTGAAAACCCACTTGGACATTTAGGTAAGGTTAACTAATGGATTTATACACCTCGGGTATCAAATCGCTAAGGGTTAAAATGATGCATGCTGCTAAAAGGGTTTTGGTTTAGCTCTATCTTAGGCTGTCTGAGAGTGGGTTTCTCTAGATTGGTCTTCTCCCAAGTGAAAAACTTGAGAGTGGAAAGCCCGTGAGTATCGACTGCACCCCTGATCGACTTACCCACAAACTTTTCACTAAAAGGTACCTTTTTGAAAAGTGCACGGCGGCAAACCACGTAACCGCTAGGTGTGTGCTTTGTGTGAATTTTCAAGGAGTAGAGGAAGTGAAACGAAATAACAAGTTATGTAAAGTAATAAGTATAGATAAACAATTCATATAAAATAATTTATCACATATGGCAATTCAGATAGGCATCATAAACAATTACAAACAAACAAATCAAATTTATTATTAACCTAAGCTTGTTACGGTTTAGAACCTAGTATCCCGAGCAGAGTCGCCATGCTGTTATACCCCATTTTAACACGGGTCAAACTAGAGTATAACATATTGGTGCTTCCGAAGGTTTAATTAATAAAGAGAGTCGCCACCTAATTATTTTAAAGGTGAATTAGGACACCAATTTTAGCTAAGTAATATTTAAAGTAAACTCTGTTTATATGGTCTATTTAACCTTTAGATTATGGGTAAGGGTTCTAACTAATCCTATAGGGAAGGTTATTAGGCATCTTATATGATCCGTTAATTACAGTTGACCAGCCAAACTTAGGTTAATTGATTAAAAAAAATATTTTGAGCGTAATTAAATAATTCACGTTGAAAATAAATAAATAAATAAATAAATAAAAAATAAAATTACTAACTGCCTAGACAAATTGTATATTTGAGTGGATGTACAACATAGATTAAGAAAATGGCTTTTAAAAACAAAATTTGAAACAGACAATTTTGTATAAACTCTCAACGTGATAAAGATGAAAAATCATTAAACTCCAATTTAAATTAAAATAAATAAATAAATAAATAAATAAACTGCCAAATTCCATTTCATGTAAACTCACGTTTTTTAAAAAGAGAAGTAGTAGTAATTAATAAACTTATTAAGACGTGATGTGTAACGACCCGACCGGTCGTTTTGAGCTCTAGCGCATCGTTCAACAGTTTGAGATCATGAGTAGCTTTGTTTCAAGTATTAAGACTTGTAGGCGTGGTCGGAATCGAGTTTCAGAAAGTTTAGAGTCAAATTGGAAAGAAAATTCTCATTTCAGAAGCCTTAAATTGGAGAAATTGACCAAGATTAGAATTTTGAGTAAACGACCTCATAATCAGGATTTGAAGGTTCTTGCAGGTTCGTATGATGATTTCGGACTTGGGCGTATGTCCGGATCGGGTTTTGGATAATCCGGGAGCGTTTCAGCGTATATTGTGGAAGTCAGCATTTTGAAGAAAATTTCCTATGTTTGGCTTGAAGCGCATTTCGGTGATATTGATGTCCGTTTGGGATTCTGAGCCAGGGAATATCTCCGTATGGTGATTCTGGAGTCGGGAGCGCGATCGGAATTGAATTCGGATGTCCGTAGAGGTTATTTTGAAGTCGTTTGGCTAAAGATAGGAATTTGAAGGTTTTTGAGAAATCCGACCGGAAGTGGAAATTTGATATCGGGGTCAGAATGTGATTCCGGAAGTTGGAGCAGGTCCGTAATGTGAAATATGACTTGCGTGCAAAATTTGGGGTCAATCGGACGTGAATTGATAGGTTTCGGCATCAGATGTAGAAGTTCGAAATTTCAAAGTTCATAAAGTTTGAGTTTGAGTGCGATTCGAGATTTCGGCATTGTTTGATGTGATTTAAGGCCTCGAGCAAGTCCGTGGGATGTTATGGGACTGATTCGTGTGATTGGACGGGGTGGATTCCGGGTGGTTAACGGATCAAATGTGAAGTTGGAAGAGGAGCTGGAGATGCTGGTGTCTGGTGTGACCGCACCTGCACGGATTTGGCCGCAGGTGCAGCTTTGGCGCCGCAGGTGCGAGAGTGGGCTGGCTTGGCTGGGAGCGTAGGTGCGATGGAATTTCCACACCTACGAAGAAGCAAATGCGGGCAATGGGTCGCAGGTGCGGATCCGGCTGGAGGAGAAGGAAGCCGCAGGTGCGGGCTCTTGGGCGCACCTGCGGAAGCGCAGGTGCGAGGACTGGATCGTAGGCGCGAAAATCGGCCTGGGCAGAATGTTTTAAAACAAGGATCTTGGTTCATTTTCTCATTTTTCTCATGGCTTAGGTGATTTTAGGAGAGCTTCAAGAGGGAAATTTCATCATCAATGTCAAGGTAAGTTATTCCCACTCATCTCAAGTTAAATACAAGGTATATGCATGGATTAAAACATGAAAAATCGTGGAAAAATTGAAAATTTTTAAAGAAAACCTAGAAATGGTATTTTGGATTTCTACCACGACTTTGAGCATGGAATTTAGAGTAAATTGTATATTTGAACTAGTAAAGCTATGTGTATAATATATCTTCGAGAAATTTCGTATTCCGGACACGTGGGCTCGAGGGCATTTTTGTCAATTCACTGACCGTAGTTGGGAAACTATATATTTGAATTGTTGTTAATATTAAAGTATATTTTCATTGGTGTGTCGTTGTTTGGATAGTTTTGGGACGTTGTGCGTCCATTTGAGTCGTCGGAAAGGCTTGGAAGCCGGTTATGGCACTTCGGAGCAAGGTAAGTCTCCTTTCTAACTTTGTGAGGGAGAATTGCCCCCTAAGTGAACTAATTGAGTATGTGCTACTATCTGCGGGGGCCACATACACACGAGGTGACGAGAGTCCGTACGTAGCTATTATTATGCCATGTCCGGGTAGTCTAGGACCCACTAGTATGCCTTACCTGTTGTACCTGTGATGTTGCCAGTAATATTAGACCGCTAATATAATCGAAATAGTAATTAAATATCTAAGAATACTAGAGTTCATTTTCTTAATCATATAGAAAGAGAATTGATTTTCTCCGTGGATAATTGTATACCTGATAAGGTTATATTATTGAATATTATTAAACTTGGCAAATGAGTTTCAAAACAAAGATATAAATGCTATTTTTCCTGTTCCTTTCAGAGGATTTTATCATTTCCTGAGAAGTTGTTTTCTTGATAAAAATGCAGATTTATTATGTGAATAGGTGTACATATGAGCACCTGAGTCGTAGGTATGATTCGCGAGCAAGTTAGCCTTATTATTATTATGTCCGCGTTGCATGATTGATTCGCGAGAGGGGAAAATAAATGCATATATGGTTCGAGCCATTCGACCCTCGGCATTGCACAGTTTATGTTTATGTTGGTTCGGGCCGTCGACCCTCGACATTGCTTGCGCATGATATTTACTGCGTATTTGCTCTGATTTATACATGTTTATCGGCCTAAGGAAGTTTTAATGGCCAGTTATGAGGAAGAAGAATTGATGTGTAAAATGTGAAATAAGTCTGATGTGTCTTATCCCTGATTATGATTTAAATTGTCATCTGAAATGACGAAGATTTAAAGTGCTAAATGTTGAAGGAGTTGATATTATTTATTCCTGCTTTTAATAAATTGTCTATGACATTCATGCTTAGTGTCTCACTTGAATACTAAATTGACCTCTAGCAAGTGTCTAATTCGACCTCTCGTCACTACCTCTCTGAGGTTAGACGGGCGACTTACTGAGTGCACGTTGTTTCGGTACTCATGCTACACTTGTTGTGCATTTTTATTGCACAGGTACCTTTATAGCGATGTGGCTGGTTTGGAGACTTAGGCGAGCTGCATTATCCGGAGGCGATCCGTAGCTGACAGAGTCTCCCTCGTATTGTATTCA
Source organism: Nicotiana paniculata (assembly GCA_005239505.1). NCBI lineage: Eukaryota > Viridiplantae > Streptophyta > Magnoliopsida > Solanales > Solanaceae > Nicotiana > Nicotiana paniculata. The sequence continues at coordinate 71,772 of ML353704.1, read as the reverse complement.
TTTTTTTTAAAATGCCATTGTCCACTTTGTATCTCGGACAAGCTTTGTAATGATTGTATAAATTCTTAGAAATTGTTCATGTACTTGTGTCACCGGGTTCTGGGATGTGTTCGGGTTATATTTGCTAAAAATGGAATATTTAAACCATCGTATTTACTTAACGGATTTTGTTTAGTTATTATGTAATAAGTTAGAGGTAATAATTTCAAAAATGTTAAAACAGGAATTTATTTCAACTAATCAATGATTGGCTTGCCTGATGATGGTGTCCGGCGCCATCACGACCTTAATAGATTTTGGGTCGTGACAACATGGTATCAGAGCTCTAGGTTCCCTTAGGTCTCACAAGTCATGAGCCAGTCTAGTAGAGTCTTGCGGATCGGTACCGAGACGTCTGTACTTATCTTCGAGAGGCTACATGGCTGTTAGGAGTACTTCCTTTCTTGATTCCTCATCGTGCGATTCGATTCCTTTGAGGCTTATGCCTATGTTTATTCCTACTCAATCTTACGCATCGCGAAGCGCTTGCTGTGAATCAGGAAATTGAGAAATTGAAATGGTGCTATGGGTGTGGTGCGAGATGTTTCTCCCTGCGAAGTTGATTGAGGCTATTGTCGTTGCCCTGCGGAAGGATAATATGTTGTTTCAGCTCAGTATCTGTGTTTCTGAGAGCTTTGAGGTTATACTCAGGTTTTGATGATGTTTACGATTGGTTATCGCGCGATGTCGATATGATGATAGAACGCTTTCCCATATATTGAGTCCTGATGAATGGTTTGAAGGGAGGTCTTCTTAGAGCGTGATCTCGAGATTTCCGTATTTTAGTTCCGGCAGACGAAAGGCATTTGGATTATGAATGGTCCCGTTGGGGTTGATAAGGCAGTAAGGCTTGGTGTTTTCAAGTGAGGTGGGATATGCACCTGTGATGTGATGTCGTCATCACTAATCGAATGGAATGTGTTAAGTCTATCGGTGCAATAGTTCTTCGGTTGCATTGGGTTAGAGTATTATGAAGAAGTATTGATGAAGCGGCTGTCAGAGACCATGAGGGGCGGTGGTTCAGTACTGGATAAGTATTGATAACGAAGGCAGCTCGAGAAAGGTGATCCTCGGAGAGTGTGAAGTCATGGCGAACTGCTGGATTAAGAACTACAGAGAATGATATTGAATTGAGGCAGGAATTGGGCAGCATACGATGAAGGAAGATATGTGAAAAGTGCTAGGCAGTGGTTCCCTTTCTAAAAGGCCAGGTGTAAGGAACAGAGGTCAGGTAGTTGTTTAAAGGAATGAGTTTAACAAGTGGGAGAGTGGCAGCGTAGCACAGGAGTTCAGTGGTAAGATAGCTGCCTACCTTGAGGGAAAGTTTGAGAGTTTTGTGGATGGTGATTGGGTCCATGAGCTTAAGTTGAAATGTGGGTCATTTTGGCAGAAGGTTGGATGCAGCAGAGAGGAGTTGTTGATATGAAGAAGGATGCAGTATAGCTTGGAATTAGAAGATATTGTCGCGCATTTAATGGATGTCCATGAGGAGCGGACATACTAGTAAAGTTGGTAAATGAAGCAGCGCGTAGGATGTGGTATTGATGTCGCAGAGAGTGTGCATTTCAGCGTCGTTGGAAGGTGTCCGTTGGTGATTTCCACAGGTGAGTTACCTCTGGTGAATAGGTTAGCGGTGGCATGGTTGGTAAGTTTCTGCGAGGGATTCTAGTGGCTATTCGGTAGGAGGCAGAATATGTGAATGATACTAGAGAATTTGAGTATTCAGGGAGTGATAACAAGAGAATTTGAAAGAATTGGAAGTATTGGTTGAGCAAGATCATGTTAACAAAGGAGAAAGGATCTCAACAGGGTCTAGAGTGGTGCAAGGAATAGCTTCGGGCTAAGTGGGGGAGTCCTACCATCTGCAGTTGGGTTGTAGGATTGTCTTCTCATGGGGTTGCAGATTGTCGGCATGTTGGCAAGTTATTACACCAGGGAAAGGAGTAAAATGGTAATTCTGCATGTGATTTGATAAATGTGTGCAATAGTTGGTCCTATCGGACCAGGGATAGGCTTTAAAAGATTCAGAATTTATGCTTAAGGCATAGGCTAGTGGTAAAGGTAGCGACTCAGTCACATGTTTCATTGAAAAGGGTGTTCATGTGCTAGAAGACCTTGGAGTTGCTTGTATTCGGGACCAGTCAGAGTGGGTGACTCTAATAGCGGTCCTAGTGAATTAAAAAGTTAAGAATGTGGCATTTAAGGGTTAAAGGCATCTGTATGATTAAGAATTGAGCTTTTGCAGCGTAATTCCTGAGAGAAGGAAAATGGTTGGAGTGTTCTATGATATGTTTCAGCATGCATGATAGCATTTGAGGAGTGAGAGAAATAAATTCCGAGTTGTAGAAAGATTCTCAAGAGGGTATGAGACGGGTTGTGAGACTAAGACAACATGGTCTCGTGAATCAAGGTCACTCGGGATGAGTGAGAGTTGAGTTTGCTCTGAGTTGGAGGAAGTTACTATTATTTCTGAGGCATTTAAGAATGATTAAAAGAAGATAGATTGATTAGCCATGGTTGAAATGGCACAGGTACGACAGTGATCAGTTCCTAGGATGTAATTAAATTATGTATTTGATTGGGCCAGTATGTGCGTGGCTTGTTGGCCGTCGTAATAGATTTCATGTGGGAGCATTCGAGTGTTATGGCCTGTCAGGTGTAGGCGGATCCCGGAAAGGTTTTGGTGGTTCAGACCACTACTTAAGGATTTGCATGTATTGTGATTGTGGGAATTTACTCATGTGTTGTGATGGTACGCTTGAATCGAGTTAAGTAAAAGGTTTCTATATGATAAAGTGTTCACCCTATTGGTGGTTCAGAAGTTATGATGGAATTTTTGCGCTATCTCATATTGGCATGTTAGGTGCGGTAAGCAGTATGTAACTGGGAGTAAGAATGGAGATTGCGGTTCGGTGTTAACAATGATTTGAAAGTTCAGAGTAAGATGGTGTTATCTTCAGTGTCACCTGAGATCGATATTCGGTGAAAGAGGCTTTGTACCCTGGTCATGGGTTCTTGATGTGTTTTGCAGTATTAGTGTGTCGGTGATGCGGATGTGCAGACTTATTACCTGGTGTGGAAGGTCGTGGGAGCGTAACCACGAGAATATTGTACAAGTGTGACATGTAGTCACTTAATGGATTGAAGATTTGGACGGAGTATAAAGAAGTGCAATATTGCTTATTTGAGGGTTTATGCCTGGAAGGCGTTCAGTTCATTGGTTGTGGATTGTGGGGTGTTTGTCCCGGCGATGATGGTTTTTCGTGCGTATTATGAGAGGAAGTGGGTTAATATGGACCCAGGTAAAGCTATTAGCTTAGTTTGGTTTGAGCAAGGTAGACTCGATGCTTGTGGATGGATTTAAATATGATTATGGGCTCCGTATTAGCCAGGCATGTTCATTTCAGTAGGGCGCTTTTCATGGAAATGTATTAGAACAACGGATGTTGTTCCGTCTTCGTCAAATTCATGTGATAATATGATTGTGCCGTGTGAGTTGTGAAATGGCTTGATAATTTCCTATGTGTTGAGATCTCCACGTAGTGATGATGTTATATGAGTAGGACAACTATTGAGATCCAGAGTATACATATATATCGCACTTCAGTTGTGCTTGAGTTTTGTGAGCATATGGCTTTATCAGTCTCCCCAGGATGATATTATGCACTTAGCGTGCTTATGATCGATATTCAGTAATTTGTAACAGTGAGCAATTCAGCTCCGTGTATATTTCCTTCTGTGAATTTTATGATGGGACCGGGTGGCACGCCGCCACGGGTATGTTATTCGGATCGTGTTGCACGCCGCAACAGTGTGATGATGAGCAAGGTTCATATATTTATTTTTCTTATGTTTTACTTACTATTTTCTGAGGAAAGTTCTTATTAGTTGTGTGAGTTCAGTAGTCTTTTCCTAAGTCATTCCTTTATGTATCATGTTCGAGTTATGGCCTATTGGCGCGTTGTGGTGTCATGTGAGACTGTTGGTCATGTTTGGGGTGATTTGTTGTCTGAGTAGTTCATACTGGGTGAGACGAGATTTCGGATCAGGGATCTAGTGAGATAAGATTATGTGAAATACATTGAAAGACAAATACCATTATTTGGTTCGTAATGAGATGATGATCTAAGTCAAAAATGAGAGATTCAATGTTTGCTTAACTCTGCAATTGGTTAGAATTTCTACACATCTCCTCCGTTGTGGTGGTATCGCCAGCATTATAGCAGGATGTATATATATATCAGAGGTGCAATGGGAGCATCAGATTCGTGGAACTTTGGCTATTAAGGTTCAGGGAGTGTCATTGGGGTTAGATGATGAGTTATGCGGTACATGGTGCTGATTCAGCAAATGTATCTAGTCATGTTCTGGTATGTCATGTGGTAGTTGATATGGTGTTTATATATTGGAACTAGGCCTTGCAAGGAATTTCAAGTGTTGGAACTGGGTTATGAGCTTATGGTATGGATAAAAGAGGATATATTCGGATTTGATCAAGCTAATGTGCTCAACTGGGTTATGGTAGCACGGGAAGGTGCTCGAGGTGTTAAACAGTGACTTCAGAAAACTCCAGAGCAGTTCTTAGCACGTTCGAGGACAAACGTCTGTTTAAGTGGGGGAGAATGTAACGACCCGACCAGTCATTTTGAGTTAGCGCGTCGTTCAGCAGTTTGAGGTCATGCGCAACTCCGTTTCAGGTATTATGACTTGTAGGCGTGGTCGGAATCGAGTTTCGGAAAGTTTATAGTCAAATTGGATAGAAAATTCTCATTTCAGAAGCCTTAAGTTGGAGAAATTGACCAAGATTGTAATTTTGAGTAAACGACCTCAGAATCAGGATTTGAAGGTTCCTGCAGGTTCGTATGATGATTTCGAACTTGGGCGTATGTCCGAATCAGGTTTTGGATAACCCGAGAGCATTTCAACGTATATTGTGAAAGTCGGCATTTTGAAGAAAAATTCCTAAGTTTGGCTTGAAGCGCATTTCAGTGATATTGATGTCCGTTTGGGATTCCGAGCCTGGGAATAGCTCCATATGGTGATTCTAGAGTCGGGAGCGCGATCAGAAGTGAATTTGGATGTCCGTAGGTTATTTTGAAGTCGTTTGGCTAAAGATAGGAATTTGAAGGTTTTTGAGAAATCCGACCGGAAGTGGAAATTTGATATCGGGGTCGGAATGCGATTCCGGAAGTTGTGGCAGATCCGTAATGTCAAATATGACTTGTATACAAAATTTAGGTCAATCGTACGTGATTTGATAGGTTTCGGCATCAGATGTAGAAGTTGGAAATTTCAAAGTTCAATTTCGGCGTTGAGTGCGATTCGTGATTTCGGCGTTGTTTGATGTTATTTCGATGTTTTTTGGGGTCAATCGGACGTGGGATGTTATGGGACTGAGTCGTGTGATTGGACGGGGTCCCGGGGGCCTCGGGTGGATTTCGGGTGGTTAACGGATCAAATTTGAAGTTGGAAGAGGTGCTGGAGCTGCTGGTGTCTGGTGTGACCGCACCTGCGAAGATTTGGCCGCAGGTGCGGATCCGCAGGTGCGTCTTTGGCGACGCAGGTGCATGTCATGACCCAAAATCCATTTAGGTTGTGATGGCGCCGGACACCACGGTCGGGCAAGCCAATCCTTAATTAGTGAATTATATTCATGTTCCTGACATTTTTAAATTTTAACCTTTCATTGCATTTCATAACAAATGAACTTTGATAATTAAATACGACAGAAAAACAATCCAGTTTAATAAGATAACTCCCAACACATCCTCAGAACCCGGTGATACAAGTACATGAGAAATTTCTAACAATTTTACAAATACTACAAAGCTTGTACGAAATACAATTTGGACAAGGGATTTAAAATAAAAATAATACGATAGGAGGTAGACTCTGTCGCTGCGGAATGCCTCCGGGTAATGCAGCCTGTCTAAGTCTCCAAGTCATCCACTGTGCTATGAAGGTACCTGTGCAACAAAATGCACAACAAGTTAGTATGAGTACGAAAACAATGTGTACTCAGTAAGTCGCCCGCCTAACCTTAGAGAGGTAGTGACGAGAGGTCAAATTAGACACTTGCTAGAGGTCAATTCAGTATATTCAAGTGTGACACTAAGCATGCTTATCATAGGCAATTTAGTAAAATCAGGAATAAATAATATCAACTCCTTCCACATTTAACACTTTAAATCTTCGTCATATTAAGAAAAATGAATGAACATCGGTGATTTAATCAAATAACAAATAATCAACGGGAAGGCACAACTTCTTCCAAAATTTTTGATAACTTTAAATCTATGTCATTTAAGTTGACAATTTAAAATTTCAGGCCAGTAATCAGAAAAAATCATAGCAAATACGCAGTAAATATTATGCGCAAGCAATGCCGAGGGTAGAACGACGCGGACCAACAATAATAAAATGTGCACTGCCGAAGGGTCGAACAGCTCGAACCATAGATGTATCTATTTTTCCCCGCTCATGAATCGATCATGTGACGCGGTCAACATAAAAATAATAAGGCTAGCCTGCTTGCGAATCATACATGCGACTCAGGTGCTCATATGTACACATATTCACATAATAAATCCACATTTTTATCAAGACAACAGTTACTCCGGAAAGTGGTAAAATTCTTCTTAAAGGAACATGAAAAATAGCTTTTAAATCTTTGTTTTGAAACCCGCTTGCCAAGTTTAATAATATTCAATAATATAATGTTATCAGGTATACAATTATCGACGGAGGAATCAATTCTCTTTCTAATTAGTTATGAAAGGTACAACTCTAGTCTTCTTAGGAAATCAATTACCGATTCAATAGCATTTACAACCTAACATTAGTGGCAGGATCACTTGTACAACACGTAAGGCATGCTAGTGGGTCCTAGTCTATCCGGACATGGCATAATAGTAGCTACGCACGGACTCCCATCACCTCGTGCGTACATAGCCCCCGAAGATAATAACACATACTTAATTAGTTCACCTAGGGGGACAATTCCCCCTCACAAAGTTAGAAAGGAGACTTACCTCGCTCCGAAATTCCATAACCGGCTTCCAAGCCCTTCCGATGACTCAAATCGATGCACAATGCCCCAAAACTATCCAAATAACGACAAACCAATGAAAATATACTCTAATATTCGTTAACAATTCAAATTATATCATTTCCCAACTCCGCTCAATGAATTAACCAAAATGCCCTCAGGCCCATGTGCCCGGATTCTGAAATTTCTCGAAGATAAACTCTACCCATGGCTTTACTAGTTCTAATATACAATTTACTCAAATATTCATGCTCAATTCGTGGTTAAAATCATATTTACCAAATTTCTAGGTATACTTCAAAAATCCCAATTTTCCCACAATTTTCATGTATAAACCTTGAACTTATCTTGGAACTGAGAAGGAATCACTTACCTCTTGATGCTTGATGAAAATCACTCTTCGAAGTCCTCCAAAATCGCCCCAACCAAATGAAATTTGGGGAAGAAATGAAATTTTCCCGTTTAAAATAGAACACTGCCCAGGTAAACCTTCTATGCGATCGCACTCCTCCAACTGCGATCGCATAAGAAAAATCTCAGAACAAATACACTGTGCAATCGTAAACATTGCACCGCGATCGCATAAGCCAGATAATCCCACAGCCTCCTTAATGCACTGTGTGATCGCATTCTCATCCTTGCGATCGCACATGCAAAAATCCAGCAGCCTTCAATTCCTTCTATGCGATCGCACTACCATACCTGCGATCGCACAAGCCTAAATTTCAGCCCCTTTAATTTTCCTTCTTCGCGATCGCATTGCACAACAGAAACACCAGAAGAAAACAACAACAAATCACCCGGAATTGACCCGAAACCACCCCAGAACACACCCGAGGCCCCCGGGACCCCGTCCAAACACACGACTCAGCCCCATAACATCCCACGAACTTGCTCGAGGCTTCAAATCACATAAAACAACGCCGAAATCACGAATCACACAAATTCAAACTTTATAAACTTGAAATTTCAAACTTCCACTTCTGATGCCGAAATCCGTCAAATCACCTCTGATTGACCCCAGATTTTGCACACAAGTTATATTCAACCTTACGGACGTGCTCTAACTTTCGGAATTGCATTCTGATCCCCATATCAAAATTTCCATTTCCGGTCGGATTCTTCAAAACCTTCAAATTTCTATCTTTAGCCAAATGACTTCAAAATGACCACCGAACATCCGAATTCACTTCCGATCGTGCTCCCAACCCCAGAGTCACCATACTCAGCTATTCTCAGGCTAGAAATCCTAAACGGACATCAATAACACTGAAATGCCTTACAGCCCAAATTTATGAAATTCTTCTAAAATGCTATCTTCCATAATATACGCCGAAACGCTCCTGGGTTATCCAAAACCCGATCCGGACATACGCCCAAGTCTGAAATCATCATATGAACCTTCCGGAACCTTCAAATCCTGATTCTGAGGTCGTTTACTCAAAATTCCCATCTTAGTTGATTCTTCCAACTTAAGGCTCCTGAAATGAGAGTTTTCTTTCCAATTTAACTCCGAACTTCCCGAATTTCAAATCCGACCATACCACAAGTCATAATACCTTAAATGAAGCTATTCATGACTTCCAACTGCTGAACGATGTGCTAGATCTCAAAACGACCGGTCGGGTCGTTACATTCTCCCCCACTTAAATAGACGTTCATCCTCGAACGTGCCAAGAACGTCTCTTGAATTATCTGAAATCACTGTTTAACACCTCGTGCACCTGCCCCTGCTGCCACAGCCCAATTGAGCACATAAGCTTGATCAAAGCTGAAGATATGCTTCTTTATTCATACAATTGTTGATACCCAATTTTTCCTCAAATTATTTTTATATTTGCATATATACCATCGAAATCATTTTTATAATAATTGGTATTTTCCTCATAATTTTCCATATTTTTATCAATTTTTTTTTCAAATTTGTTCAGCACTTTATATTCAATAATTATTCATAAATTACATTACAAATAATTTCAAAATATTTCCTAGCTTAATATATCATTTTTAATCCTATTAGGATTAATTATTTCACAAATTAGCCAATTTGGCATTATTTGGCTATAATTACAACAATTTTGCAATTATAGCCTAATTGTATATTTTGTGCCATTTTAATTCAATATATAACCATTTTATATTTTTATTAGTTAATTACCTTACACCTATTTAGTCTTAATTTGATTTTTTATATAATTATTAGCTATTTTATTAATTATTTATCTATTTTTAAGGGTATTTAACAAATAGCCATCTTTATTTACATCCTAGCCTAATTAATCCTGGTCCCTAACCCAATTAAACTAGCCCAAACCCCCAATCCCAATACAATATCCTATCCGGCCCAACCCCAAACCAATCTGAGCCGTTGATCAAATTAGATCAACGACCCAGATTTTTATTACCTTAATTAACCTAGACTAACCCCCGACCCCTCTCATTCTCACGGGTCCCTCCTCTCTCTAGCTCTCTCCCTCTCTAGTCTCTTCTAGAGACTTCTTGCCTCTTCAGATTCTGATGGATCTCTTCATCTTCTCCGGCAATCCCTTAGCCGGAAACCTCAAAACCTTCACCACCCTCTGCCTCCTATGGTTTTCTTATGCCGATAATGTCATCGCTAAGGCCCTCGAGGGGCGAGGGCCCGTATGTTCACACCCATGGTGTTCCTTCTTACCCCAAGCCTTCAAGGCTTTGATTTCGAGTTGAGGCTGAGCCAGTTACATTTGAGGTTCTTCTCATCTTCTCTGAGGTTTTCATTGAAACCCTAAGGTTTGAAATTTCCGATTCCTTCAGATCTACAATAGATCTATGCATATTACGAGTTATTATGATGTTTCCTTTAAAGATCTCCTATTTTTTCTAAACGGTTCTTCACTTTTAACTAGGGTTCCGAAACCCTTTTTCAAAATGGTTTTCTTTGTCGATTTTTTTAACACTATCTCATGATTTTCCGTCACATTTTTCATTATTGAAACCTTTTCCTTGTGGTGTGGTCAGTACATGTGTTCGATTGTCACGAATGCCTTGAATTTCTTGTGATATTACTCTGTTTTTCCTATTAAGGTTTATGACTCTTCATCTCTTTTGTGTGTATCATGTCTACTTTGTTGATTCGTACTAGTATCTGTGTGAACCCCTAATTTTTTAGACATAAAACCCGAAAAACTACTTGTTTGCCTGCGTGTTCGCATATGTGCTTGTGTTTCATTGATCTTTACCCTATGTTGTTTGTCTTTGGTCCTTCTTGCCTCTCTCGCTCACATGATTCCTAATTTCATATACTAGGGTTTCTGTGTTCTTGCTTAACAACCGTGTTGTTTCATGTTGATTCTCTTCAATTAATATTATGCTTGCTCGAGTCCTTGATTTTGTGTTATTTGTCACTCAATTGATTCCTGACATATAGCTTTGCTTATAATGTGGTCATTCCTGCTATACATAAGAGTCTCTATTCACTAGTTGTTTGAATTTATGATTCACTATGATTCAAAAAGCCCTACAAATCTCTCATGAGATATTCTTCTGATTTCCAACCCCTAACTTGTTTTTCTTACCTTGATTTGTTACTATGATTGATATTGCTTCATTATTTTATATTTTTCCGAACCTTGTCTCAATTGCTTGCTTGATTTGGTCCGAAATTATTTTCTTAAATGTCCTATGCATGGTAACTTTCCTTAATTATGCTTACCTACTAGCCGTTTGAGTTCGACTTCAATTAAGGGATGCTTAATTTCTTCTCATGAAAAATGTTTTATCTCCTTTCCTTATTTGTTACTTACCGTTTGAATAACTCCTTAATTCAAGGGAGTACTTGGCCTGGTTATGCCCTGATTGGTTCCCAGTCCCTTAATTATGGCTAATTTGATTCCTACCCCTTTTTTTCACCTAGTTTAAAACTATATATATACTTTACTCATTCCACGGCAGACACACACACAGACACGAACTAAACTTTTCAACTGTCTCTCTCACAATTAAAAATTCTCTGCTCTCTCTCTCTTCTGTGCTACTTACTACTATTCTAAGTTAGCCGACTGCAAGCCAAGGCTAAATATTGTGCATCTCCTACTTCATGTTTGTGTTACTGCTTTCTTCACTTCACTGGTATGTTCTAGTTCAGATTTCAGTTCTCAAACCAACATGTTTCTGTTGCTGTTGAACTTCATTGTTTAAGTTATTTTGCATCATGCTGCATTAATCATGCTATAGGATCGTATCTATTTAACTGCACTTAGTCTAAATACAGATATCTAAAATAATTCCCTGTTCTAAAAAACTGGTAATTAGTCCTTGTACATCTTCAACACCTAGAATTGCATGTTATTAGCTATAAACAACCTAGAGTCGCTAACAAACTTGAATAACTGTTGCATGTTATCCTACACCTAGGCAAGCCTTAGGTAACTAACTTAAAAAAAATAAAATCAGAACTGTCTTTGTGATCATGTTTAACTGTCAGCATGCTTAAAACCAGTAGGCAAGCCTGATTAAGACTTCCTCTTTGAATTATGCAATAAATCTGTCTTTGTGTTATCACCTAGATACCATGCTTTAGAATTCTGAATTAATATGGACCTTATTTGTGTATGAGACATGCTGCTTATGTGTACTGTGTGTGGAGGAATACTTGAGCCTTTACCTGCTTTCTATGCTTTCCTTTATCTGCAGTCCTACTTGTTTTGTTATCTGTCGCCCTAGAATTTTACCTTCAAAACCTGAGGGTCTTCCTAGCACCTCCCTTTAGGATAGGAGTCCTAATTTCCTCCGGGACTAATAGGAAGGGACGAGTAACAGCATGCAATAGAGGTTGAGACCAACACTCATTTTTAATAACCTTACGGGGTGGGAAGGGTAGAATATGGATATGATGACTGGTGTGCTAATGCCACGTGTAGCCCCTCTTCGAGGAGTGATTACCGAGTATTGCATTGATGTGATCCATATTATTATAAACCTAGGACACCTTTTATATGCTTAGCCGCAATCCTTTTCGAAAGCTAATCTTCTTTATTGTTTTTTTAAACATCTGCATGCTTAAGACTTAAATCCCCTCTTATTTGAGCCTTTACTTGTTATTTGTTAATTGTACAAATTCACGAAACCATTTGGTCGGGAACCACACTTGTGGATTCTGAGGGGTGTCTAACACCTTCCCCTTAGGATAATTTCAATCCCTTACCCAAATCTCTGGTTAGTAACGTAGTCGTAATTGAACCCCTTAGGTACCCTAACGCACCATTAAAATCGTTAGGTGGCGACTCTTTAAAATATGCAAACCCCTTTCCCAAAAGGAACGAGTTTTCCCAACCAATGTCATGAACCCGATTCCGCGAGGAAAAAGGGGGCGCGACAGCATGGTGACTCTGCTGGAGATATCCGGGCTTTTACCATTTCAAATTGTTTCGTGCATTTGTGCCTTTATTTTTAATTACCTGCACCCTTTCCTATTCCCTTTACATACAATTAATTGTTTACTTCGGGTATTTACTTTTCGTCAAAGACGAAACTAACATGTCTCTTTGTTTTCTTTTGTAACTGCTTTAAATCATTACTACCGTTCTTACCGCTTTCTTTAACCTGCAAATACCTGACAACTTGTTTTAATACTTATTATTTCATAATCATGCTCAACATTCATACTCCACTCGTGCCAAACAAAATACTATAGCAACGCTTGATGAGTGGTTGCGCTCTTCCTATATTATTACCCACTAAATTCGGAAAGGCTTATTTGCGGTAAAACTAGTCGATTAGCGGTGCAGTCGATGGTTCCGTGCCTTTCCCCCTTGAGTTGTCCGCTTAAGGGTACCGGTCTAAAACCTAATAGAAACCTTACTCTGTTGCACTGTTGCATGCATCATGTTCAAACCTAGTCGAGCTAAAGTATCATCCGCACAATAGCTTTTAAGATAGCCTTATCCAAAAGTCCACCGGGTTTCCCTAAACCCAAACAGACGCCCTCACGTTCTGTGCATTTATTTGGAGAACTAAATTCTTCCTGCTAATTATTGACGATAAATAGTCGAGTCCGGTGGGGGTAAGGGCCTAAGCTTATTTGCTTTGCAGAAAAAATGAGGCACGAAGTCCCCAGATTCGGCATGGTATCCAATATCCACCCAAAATTGTTGAGTTGGTGGGAGGATCTGCACTCTAGCAACAAAGCTATCGTCAGGAAACACTTGGGTAGCCTACCATCTCTCTTGGAAATCCAGCCTAACAAAATGATAGTAGAGGCTGCTACCCTGTTCTGGGATCGTGAAAGGTCCGTGTTTCGCTTTGGGAACATCGAAATGACGCCTTTGATAGAAGAGATAGGAGGGCTTGCTAACCTAGTATGGGAAACACCAGGGTTGTTGATGCCTGAGAACCGCACAAGCAAAAGTTTCCTCAAAATGATGGGTCTGAAAAAGGACACAGAATCGGTATGTTTGGAGGATTCGTACATTCCTTTTGACTACTTGTATGAAAGGTACCACTACAACAAATCATACTGTACCTACCATGATGAGTTTTCTATTACCTCTCTGGGACACGTCCATCGCCGAGTGTTCGTGTTTATGGTTTGCTTTTTGGGTTTGACCGTGTTCCCGATGAAGAAGGAAAGGATCCATACCAGGCTAGCCATGGTAACTAAGACCGTAATGGAAATGGTAAATGGGAAGGACTTCAGCATTGTACCCATGATCGTTGCAGACATATATCGGGCCTTAGAAAGGTGTCAACAAGGAGCAAAACATTTAGAAGGTTGAAATTTATTACTTCAACTCTGGCTCATGGAACATCTCCAAAGAGGCGAATATCGACAAGACATTCACCGTAGAATGTGGGATGACCACATCGATTTCCATCACCCAAAGTGAATGAATTATAACCCTGACATGTTCGCTTAGCCTGAAAATGCCGAGGGGTGGGTTGAGCCTTTTGATAACTTGACTGAAGAGCAGGTTCAATGGGTGTTTGAATGGTTTCCGACGGATGAGTTCATCATTCAATCCCGAGACGCATCAATTCTGATACTGATTGGTCTATGGGAGACATACCCTTACGTCCCTCTTCGATTTATGAGGCAAGTAGGAAGGAAGCAAGTCATCCCGAGGGTCGAGAAGATGAGCCATCTTCGAGATGGCTTTCAAAATAACGGCAGTCCTCACAAGTGCCAAGCTCAGCACCTGTGGCACTACAAGGTTATACTTGAGAAAGACACCATCGATCCAGACAGGTATCATGCCGCTTGTACCCTTTTCTATCTTGGTTGGTTAGTAGAGGAAATGGGTGGTTAGAGCTAGCCGGGGTACGTCCGAGGTCACGGGGTTATCGATGAAAGGGTCGAGGCACAAGTCAAATACAACCAACTGCGCAAAAGGATCCGGGAAAATGAGGATGACCACCACAAGATACACGAGTCAAACAAAAAACTGATCGAGGAATGGAAGGACATGGCTATCAACGCCAATAAAAGGCTGGGGTACTTGGAACGAGGTATAGTCGAGCTGGAAGAAAAGTTCATCAAAAGAGTTGAAGATTGTCAAAAGTTTGAGGGAGCTGCAGGGGGATACCTAGCCAGAGCCTACCTGTTGCTGGGACTTCGCGAGCTGGGAAAACTGTACAAGGAAAGCAAGAATGCCGAGTCTGGGGAAGGTCCTTCTAGGACCAAGTAGATAGGTGTGTCTTTATTTTTCTGTCAATGTAATAAGGCCAATAGCCATTAGTGACTTTTATTTTTCGTCTATCGTTTTGGGATTTGTCTATTTTTCTTATCAATAAAATGAGGCATTTAGCATTTTAAGTTCTCCAAATCAATTTGTCGCAAGGCCTACCTCGGGAACAAAGAGGTTCCCAACTTAGGACACGCTTTACATTTCCGCATTATGTGTTTAAATACCGCAATATTCTTTTCATAATCCCCACTGACTTTGTTACCTTTTGTTTTTATTTTTCTTACTCCCCTACCCAAAGGTTAGTTCGTGCATTCTGGCATCATCAGCCTATCGCACCAGATCCAAGGGCCCTCTACCTACTCCTCCTCCTAGTCCTCCTAAGGTCAAAGACAAAGGCAAAAGTAAGATGGAAGAGTCCAGCGTCACCAGAAAGGAGAATATGATTGAACAGGTAGATGCCACTCATGGCCGAGGTATTCAGGTCCTGCATGAGAACATGTCACCACTTGAACAGAAATTGCTGAAGTTTCAGGAAGAACTCGATCAAGTCCAGAATCTGGCCAACTTGTCATTTTCCCTCAACGTCCTCGACGTTAACCTTCCGAATGCTCAAAACTCTGCACCTTCCACAAAATATCCCAAGACAGCAAAATCATCCCGCACCTCACCATCACGCCACTCCCCCAAAGAACCAAACTCTCCCGACGCAGTGCAATGCTTGCCACACCTCAAATAACACTCCACTACTCATCCCAGAACCTCAAAACCCCACAAAGGACCATTTCCACACCTATAACAATCCTATCTATGTGGAAATCGTGAACCACTCCACTCCGCATATCCCATAGGCATCCGAGTTTGACAAAAATGACTTACTTATCAGGAACCTGGCCGAGGAGCTTAGCAAACTGACCAACCGAGTCCAGGGTGTTGAATGAACCAATGGAATTTAAGGGTTGAATTATGAAGACCTTTGTATCCAACCTGATGTCGAACTGCCCGAGGGGAACAAACCTCCAAAGTTTGAAATATTTGACGGTACTGGTGATCCGAGAGTCCATCTGAGGACCTATTGCGAAAAATTAGTTGGCGTAGGAAAGGATGAAAGAATTCACATGAAGATGTTCATGAGAAGTTTGAAGGGAGACGCACTGTCTTGGTACATCAGCCAAGACCCCAAGAAATGGTCAAACTGGGTAAGCATGGCGTTTGATTTTATGGACAAGTTTAGATTCAACACAGAGAACGCACCAGATGTGTTCTACATTCAAAATTTGAAAAAGAAACCCACAGAAACCTTTCGCGAGTATGCTACTCGCTGGAGGTCCAAAGCCGCTAAAGTCAGACCTGCTCTAGAGGAAGAGCAGATGAACAAGTTCTTTGTCCGGGCTCAGGATCCGCAGTATTATGAACGGTTAATGATGGTTGAAGGCCACAAGTTCTCTGACATCATCAAATTGGATGAGCGGATTGAAGAAGGTATTAAAAGCGGTATGGTTACAAATTTTGAAGCCTTGCAAACCACTAACAAGGCTTTACAGTCCGGTGGTGTATCTAAGAAGAGAGACGTGGGAGCCATAATGATTGCACAAAGAACCAAATCCCCTCTCAAATACCAAACTTATCCAACACCTCCACTCACATACCAACCAACCCCGAACTACCAAGCTCCACCACCTTCCTACCAATCTCCACCACCCATATATCAACCTGCTTCACCCAGATACTCACAACCCGCTCCTGTCTACCAAACTTATAATTCCCAGCCATCCCATTACCAATCACTCCCTGCACGCCAGAACTTCTCTAGACCTCGTCCCAATTTTGATCGCCGCCCTCCAAAGCAATACACCGCCATAGCCGAGCCCATTGACCAGCTGTATGAGAAGCTCAAAGCTGTTGGTTATGTCACACCTATCCCTGCTGCCACCCCTGAGAACTCTTCTCAGTGGGTTAACCCAAAAAAATTCTGTGCATACCATTCCGGCATGAAAGGACACACCATCGAAGAATGCCGCTCTCTGAAGGACAAAATACAGGCTCTCATTGACAACAATATTATTGTGGCAAAAGACCCTGCTCCAAACGTCCGCGACAATCCTCTGCCAGACCATAAGGGTAGAGGTATCCATATGATTGAAATAGAATATGATTGGGATCCCGAGGGGTCAATCAGGTTGATCGCAGAAGGCGATGACCCAAAGAAACCCGCAATCACTCTCAAATCGATCATAGTCCAGATTCAACCATCTGAGGACGCTGAGGTGAATATGTCTATACCATTTGAGTTTGAAGAAGCGCCACTTGCAAAGTCGCTAGTGCCAATTGAAGTTGAGTTTGTATCTCCAGCAAATGCACCGGCACCATTCGAGGTCGCAGTCTTGCCACCACAAACACACATTCCGTTTGAAGTAAAGATGGCAGCACCAATTCCGATGGAAATGTCAAACATTCCACCCTTCTATTCAAACGCTATCCCTTGGGACTACACAGCCGAGGTGAGAAGGAAAGACAAGGTCAGGTCTGAGGAAGTCGTCGCAGCACAGGGTATGAAGAGAACTGGTAGGGTCTACACCCATGAGCATCTGGCCGAGTCAAGCAAGCAGGCTGCCAACCGGCCTCCTCTTATCGAGACAGGTCTCGATGAACTTTGGAGAAAGGTACAGGCTAAGGAGTATTCATTCATCGACCAGTTGAACAAGACACCATCACAGATATCCATCCTCTCTCTACTGCAGAATTTCGAAACACACAAAAATGCTTTGTTGAAAATGTTGAGTGAAGCATATGTGCCAAACAACATCACTAGCGGGGAAATGGCCAATATGGTAGGCCAGGTACTGGAGAGTCATAAAATCACTTTTCATGAGGACGAGCTACCACCTAAAGGATTGGGGCACAACAAAGCGTTACACATCACCGTGCAATGCAAATATCATATCATCACAATAATCTTGATCGATGGAGGTTCCAGTCTTAACATATGTCCGTTGATAACACTCAAGAAATTGGGTAAAGGGCTACATGAGATAAGGGATGGAGCGATCAATGTGAAAGCCTTCGACGGTTCTCAGAGGTCCACTATGGGGGAGATCAGTCTATGTCTGCAGATGGGACCGACTTGGTTCGAAGTGGATTTCCAGGTGATAGATGTGCCAGCATCCTATAACTTGTTGTTGGGACGACCCTGGATTCATGTTGCATGGGCCGTAGCGTCAATGCTACATCAGGAAGTAAAGTTCGAGTGTAACCACCAAGAGGTGATTATTCATGGTGACGGTAGCAACCCCATTTATAGTTGTCAAACTATTCCGGTGATTGACGGAAAAAGGAAGATAGGTGGGGGAACTTACCACCATATTGAGCGGGTCAATGCTATCGACAAGGACAAGTGGTGGGATAGCAAGATTGAGAGCATCCTGAACTGGAGAGAATATGAGCCAGGCAAAGGGCTCGGTAAGAACCTCCAAGGGATCACGAAGCCCATAAATCTCAAGGAACATGGCACCACTTTCGATCTAGGGTATGAGTACACCTGGCAAGAATTCAACAGTTGGTCGCCACCTTGGCGCGGTCCCTATTACCCTTTGGAGCAGCCGATACCTCATCTTGAGCAGACTTTCAAGCAGGCCGACATGATATACGAATCAGACAAAGAAGAAGCACTTGTAGCGATGAGGAGTTTGTTCCTAGAGGATATGGATTTCTGTGTTGTTCTCGAGGAGGAGGGGGAGGGAGGCCCTTCCATACAGACTGTAATAGAGGGGAAATATCTCAAGAACTGATCTATCAAGATGACTAAAGCCCAACGAGCCTCGGGGTAGCAAGGCTAAAACAAGCATTATTTACTGTTTTATTTACTAAATGATTTTCCTTTTCCTATATTTTTCAATTTCTTCAATAAAGATCTTCAATGTTCAAAACAATTATTCAATCCATCAAAGCATCTTCTAAATGTCTCTTACGAATCCGATATTCTACTCCCATTGACTCTTTTTGAGTAAGGTCAGTAGGCGATAAGCTCACATCCGGCTCCATAAAAGGAAAAGGTTCATTATTTTAGATTTGAGTTTAGAGTCTTAGTTTTTTTCATTTAACCTGGGACTTTCCTATATTTATCACTATTGTCTTCTCTCATTACTTTATTTATATAGCATTACTATTACTTGTCTTGATGAAACGATGGTTGTGACATCCAATGAGACGACGCAGCAAACGGACATTGATTCAGATGAAGACGACATACCTGACGGGATTGTCAAAGAAGTTGAGAACTTTGAGAACAGGCCTAAGTCCAACCTGGACGAGACTGAAGTTATCAACCTGGGAGATTCAGAAAACGTCAAGGAGACTCGCATCAGCATTCATTTGTCACCATCAGAAAAGAAAGAATACACAGAGTTTCTAAAAGAGTATGAGGACATATTTGCATGGTCGTTTGATGACATGATTTGTCTAAGTACGTCTATTGTGGCTCACAAACTGCCAACCAATCCAATGTGTCCACCGGTGAAACAAAAGCTCAGAAAGTTCAAACCCGACATGAGTTTGAAAATCAAAGAAGAAGTTACCAAGCAGATCAACGCCAAAGTTCTCCGGGTAGTAGAGTACCCGACATGGTAAGCCAACATTATACCTGTGCCAAAGAAGGACGGAAAGGTCAGAGTCTGCGTCGACTACCGGGATCTCAATCGGGCCAGTGCGAAAGACGACTTACCCTTACCAAATATACGCATTCTGATTGACAACTGCGCTAAGCATGAATTGTAATCCTTTGTGGATTGCTTCGTTGGTTATCACCAGATTTGGATGGATGAGGAAGATGCTGAGAAAACGGCGTTCATTACACCATGGGGAGTGTACAATTACAAGATGATGCCATTTGGCCTAAAGAATGCAGGGGCCACCTACATGAGGACATGACCACCATATTCCACGACATGATTCACAAGGAGATCGAGGTGTACGTGGATTATGTCATTATCAAATCAAAGAAAGCTGCTGATCACATGGAGAATTTGGGGAAGTTCTTCAATAGATTGCGAAAATACAATCTGAAACTAAACCCCGCGAAGTGTGCATTCGGGGTTCCTGCTGGGAAGTTGCTGGGATTTATTGTAAGCCGCCGGGGAATATAATTGGATCCGTCAAAAGTCAAAGCCATTAAAGAACTACCACCTCCAAGGAACAAGAAAGATGTGATGAGTTTCTTGGGGAGGCTTAATTACATCAGCCGGTTTATAGCACAGTCTAAAGTCATCTGTGAGCCAATCTTTAAGATGCTGAAGAAGGACGCTGCAACCAAGTGAACCGATGATTGTCAAAGGGCTTTCGACAGAATCAAGGAATATTTGTCAACACCGCTAGTCCTAGTACCGCCCGAGCCAGGTAGACCTCTGTTACTCTATCTTTCCGGGTTAGATGGAGCTTTCGGCTGCGTTCTGGGTAGCACGATGAAACAGGAAGGAAGGAACAAGCTATTTATTACCTCAGCAAGAAGTTCACTCCACGAGGCCCGATATTCTCTATTAGAGCGTACCTGTTGTGCTCTAACTTGGGTCGCCCAAAAGCTGAGGCAGTACTTCTGTGCCTACACAACATATCTCATATCAAGGATAGATCCATTAAAGTACATCTTTCAGAATCCCATGCCCACTGGCAAGCTAGCTAAGAGGAAAATCCTGCTGAGTGCATTCAACATTGTTTACATGACTCAGAAGGCAGTTAGAGGACAAGCTCTGGCAGACCATCTTGTTGAGAATCCCATAGACGAAGGATACGAACCTCTGAAAACATATTTTCCTGATGAAGAAGTGTCATTCATAGGAGAAGATATTGCAGAATCCTATGATTGTTGGAGGTCGTTCTTTGATAGAGCAACAAACTTCAAGGGAGTCGGTATTGGAGCAGTCCTAGTATCAGAGACCGGTTAGAATTATTCGATATCCGCCAAACTCAGGTTCCCTTGCACCAACAATATGGTCGAATATGAAGCCTGCATCTTAGGGCTCAATATGGCCATCGACATGAACATCCAAGAGCTGTTAGTGATCGGTGATTCAGACCTATTGGTACATCAGGTACAAGGAGAGTGGGAAACAAAGAATTCCAAGATACTGCCGTATATGTACCACGTACAGGAATTAAGAAAGAGGTTCACAAAGATAGAGTTCCGGCATGTCCCCAGAATCTAGAATGAGTTCGCCGACGCATTAGCTACTTTGTCCTCAATGATCCAGCATCCGGACAAGAATTTCATTGAACCTATCCCTATGAAGATCCATAATCAGCCAACTTATTGTGCCAATGTCTAAGAATAAGCAGACGAAAATCCTTGGTTTCATGACATCGATGAGTACTTGGAAAAATGAGAATACCCCGAGCTTGCAAATTCCACTCAAAAACGCACACTTCGGAGATTGTCCAACAATTTCTTCCACAACGGAGGAATCCTGTATAGGAAGACTCTCGATTTGGGGTTATTAAGGTGTGTCGACGCAAAAGAATCATCAAAATTGCTGGAAGAAATTCATGCTGGGACCTGTGGCCCACATACGAACGGTTTTGTTCTAGCAAAGAAGATACTCCGAGATGGTTACTTTTGGATGACTATGGAAACAGACTGCATCCAATATGTTCAGAAGTGTCACCACTACCAGATACATGGGGATATGATAAAGGTGCCTCCAAGTGAGCTCAATGCAACTAGCTCACCATGGCCGTTCGCCGCTTGGGGTATGGACGTTATTGGACCAATCGAGCCTGCCGCCTCCAATGGCCACAGGTTCATTTTGGTCGCCATTGACTACTTCACTAAAAGGGTCAAAGCAGCCTCCTACAAAGCAGTTACTAAGAAAGTCGTGGCCGACTTTGTCCGCGACCGCATTGTTTGTCGGTTCGGAGTTCCGGAGTCTATCATCACAGATAATGGTTCTAATCTCAATAGTGACTTGATGAAAGCTATGTGTGAAACTTTCAAGATCAAACACAAGAATTCCACAGCATACAGACCTTAGATGAATGGAGCCGTAGAGGACGCTAACAAAAACATCAAGAACATACTAAGGAAGATGATAAAAAGGCACAAGCATGGCATGAAAAGTTATCATTCGCTTTATTGGGATATCACACCACTGTCCGTACATCAACAGGGGCAACTCCCTATATGCTAGTTTATGGTACAGAGGCTGTAATTCCTGCTGAAGTGGAGATTCCATCTCTAAGAATTATATAGGAAGTTGAGCTCAGCGATACAGAGTGGGTAAGAAGTCATTATGAGAAACTAGCCCTCATAGACGGTAAGAGAATAAATGCATTATGTCATGGTCAACTATATCAGAACAGAATGGCCAGGGCCTTCAACAAGAAAGTCAAGCCGAGATGATTCACACCAAGGCAACTGGTGTTAAAGAAAATCTTTCTGCATCAAGATGAAGCCAAGGGGAAGATCTCTCTCAACTGGAAAGGTTTGTACATGGTTCATAGAGTGCTGACAGGAGGATCACTCATACTTGCAGAAATGGACGGAGAAGTTTGGCCGAAACCGATCAATTCAGATGCAGTCAAGTGATACTATGTGTAATCTTTATGCTTTCTCAGTGATGTAATTGAACTACGCCTGACTTGATTCTCGTTTAAGAAGGGATACGTAGGCAACCCTATGGGTTCGGTCACAATTCAATAAAAATCTATTTTTCCCCGCAATTGGAAACTGGGGAAGAATTTTGAGGAGGGCCCTCAAAATCCTGAAGCGAGTAGCAGTCAACAAGCATTCACCCAGCCAACTGGGGCAGAATTTTGAGGAGGACCCTCAAAATTCTGAAGCAAGTTCAGCCAATCACCACACGAGCAGCAGTCATAGGCGGCCACCCAGTAAACTGGGGCAGAATTTTGAGGAGGACCCTCAAAATTCTGAAGCAAGTTCAGCCAATCACCACACGAGCAGCAGTCATAGGCGTCCACCCAGTAAACTGGGGCAGAATTTTGAGGAGGACCACCAAAATTCTGCAGCAGAAAAGGTCGCAATGTCTCAAGCCATGTCATGTCATCGCTTCATCTAAAAAACTATTTTAGATTATATATTACAAAATCATGCATATTTTTTTTCTGAAGCAGCTTGTTTAGCGAACGATATCCCAATGACACAGACAGTATCATCACGATCAAGAAAACGAGCCAAGCAAAGCCAGCAGGAATGCGAACTAACCTTTCCCCTTTACAAGACTCACGATCTTTCTTTGGATGCAGGCACAAAATTGCAAAAGCCCCAAAACATATTATCCACTCAAAGGAAAGACATCGTTCCTCAAACTCATCAGGCCAACATTTATTATCAGCACAAACGATGCTTCATTATCACAAGCTCTACCGCAATTTAACACCAGCTAAGAATTTCTGTTGTCCTTCCTTAAATCTTGCATAAGGCTACCTTTCTTCCTTCCGAGACTAAACGTTGTCTCCATCTGTATTCGCATATTGCATAAGGCTACCTTTATGCCTTCCGAGACTAAACGTTGTCTCCATTTGCATTCGCATATTGCATAAGGCTACCTTTCTGCCTTCCGAGACTAAACGCTGTCTCCATCTGTATTCGCATATTGCATAAGGCTACCTTTCTTCCTTCCAAGACTAAACGTTGTCTCCATCTGCATTTGCATATTGCATAAGTCTACCATTCTGCCTTCCGAGGTTAAACACTACCTCCATTTACTTCTCAAAAGCAACCAATTCCTCTAGCATGATTTACTGCGCTTTCCTTTTAATTCGCAAGACTAAGCTCTGCCTTGTAAGCATCATACTATTGCATCT
Organism: Nicotiana paniculata; assembly: GCA_005239505.1. Classification (NCBI taxonomy): domain Eukaryota; kingdom Viridiplantae; phylum Streptophyta; class Magnoliopsida; order Solanales; family Solanaceae; genus Nicotiana; species Nicotiana paniculata. The sequence continues at coordinate 48,216 of ML353704.1, read as the reverse complement.
TCATGAGCTGAAATATCACCAACTTATCCAAAGGCTTCATCGTTCGAAGGAACCATCTTCATGGCCCGAGAACACCATGTCATGGCCTGAGGATCTCTTTTATCAGTTTGTATATCATTATTCAAAGGCATCATGGTTCGGAGGCACCATCTTCATGGCCCGAGAACATCATTTCATGGCCTGCGCAATAATGATGTTCTACCTCAATATATCATTTTTAATCCTATTAGGATTAATTATTTCACAAATTAGCCAATTTGGCATTATTTGGCTATAATTACAACAATTTCGCAATTATAGCCTAATTGTACATTTTGTGCCATTTTAATTGAATAGCTAACCATTTTATATTTTTATTAGTTAATTACCTTAATTTCACCTATTTAGTCTTAATTTGATTTTTTATATAATTATTAGCTATTTTATTAATTATTTATCTATTTTTAAGGGTATTTAAGAAATAGCCATCTTTATTTTCATCCTAGCCTAATTAATCCTGGTCCGTAACCCAATTAAACTAGCCCAGACCCCCAATCCCAATACAATATCCTACCCGGCCAAACCCCAAACCAATATGAGCCGTTGATCAAAAATAGATCAACGGCCCAGATTTTTGTTACCTTAATTAACCTAGACTACCCCCCTGACCCCTCTCATTCTCACGGGTCCCTCCTCTCTCTAACTCTCTCCCTCTCTAGTCTCTTATAGAGACTTCCTGTCTCTTCAGATTCTGATGGATCTCTTCATCTTCTCCGGCCATCCCTTCGCCGGAAACCTCAAAACCTTCACCACCCTCTGCCTCCTATGGTTTTCTTATGCCGGTAATGTCATCCCTAAGGCCCTCGAGGGGCGAGGACCCGTATGTTCACACCCATGGTGTTCCTGCTTACCCCAGGCCTTCAAGGCTTTGATTTCGAGTGAGGTCTGTGACCTTTGAGGCTGAGCCAATGACATTTGAGGTTCTTCTCATCTTCTCTGAGGTTTTCATTGAAACCCTAAGGTTTGAAACTTCCGATTCCTTCAGATCTACAATAGATCTATTCATATTACGAGTTATTATGATGTTTCCTTTAAAGATCTTCTATTTTTCTAAACAGTTCTTCACTTTTAACCAGGGTTCCGAAACCCTTTTTCAGAATGGTTTTCTTTGTCGATTTTTTAACACTATCTCATGATTTTCCGTCACATTTTTCATTATTGAAACCTTTTCCTTGTGGTGTGGTCAGTACATGTGTTCGATTGTCATGAATGCCTTGAATTTCTTGTGATATTACTCTGTCTTTCCTATTAGGGTTTATGAATCTTCATCTCTTTTGTGTGTATTATGTCTACTCTGTTGATTCGTACTAGTATCTGTGTGAACCCCTAATTTTTTAGACATAAAACCCTAAAAACTACTTGTTTGCCTGCGTGTTCGCATATGTGCTTATGTTTCATTGATCTTTACCCTATGTTGTTTGTCTTTGGTCCTTCTTGCCTCTCTGGCTCACATGATTCCTAATTTCATATACTAGGGTTTCTGCGTTCTTGCTTAACAACCGTGTTGTTTCATGTTGATTCTCTTCAATTAATATTATGCTTGCTCGAGTCCTTGATTCTGTGTTATTTGTCACTCAATTGATTCCTGACTTATATCTTTGCTTATAATGTGGTCATTCCTGCTATACATAAGAGTCTCTATTCACTAGTTTTTTGAATTTCTGATTCACTATGATTCGAAAAGCCTTACAGATCTCTCATGAGATATTATTCTGATTTCCAACCCCTAACTTGTTTTTATTACCTTGATTTGTTACTATGATTGATATTGCTTCATTAATTTATATTTTTCCGAACCTAGTCTCAATTGCTTGCTTGATTTGGTCCGAAATTATTTTCTTACATGTCCTATGCATGGTAACTTTCCTTAATTATGCTTACCTACTAGCTGTTTGAGTTCAACCTTCAATTAAGGGATGCTTAATTGCTTCTCATGAACATTGTTTTATCTCCTTTCCTTGTTTGTTACTTACCGTTTGAATAACTCCTTAATTCAAGGGAGTACTTGGGATGGTTATGCCCTGATTGGTTCCCAGTCCCTTAATTATGGATTATTTGATTCCTACCCTTATTTTCACCTAGTTTCAAACTATATATATACTCTACTCATTCCATGGCAGACACACACACAGACACGAACTAAACTTTTCAACTGTCTCTCTCACAATTTAAAAACTCTCTACTCTCTCTCTCTCTTCTGTGCTACTTACTACTATTCTAAGTTAGCGGGCTGCAAGCCAAGGCTAAATATTGTGCATCTCCTACTTCATGTTTGTGTTACTGCTTTCTTCACTTCACCGGTATGTTCTAATTCAGATTTCAGTTCTCAAACCAACATGTTTCTATTGCTGTTGAACTTCACTGTGTTTCTAATTTGCTTTTACTTATTATTATGTTGTTCAACATATAGCTAGGATCTAGAACTCCTCTCTGCCTGTTAACTTTATGCTTTACTTGTCTATGACCAACATGTTTCTGTATACTTAGCACCTGCTTCTTATGTGAATCTCCATGACTATGACTGGTACATTAGTTTAATCATGGTCTTAGTTGTTTGGTGTCAAACTAATCCGGTATTTTACTGTACCCCTGATCCTCTGAACCCTTAGGAGCTTCTGGTTGCATGCCTATATGTGTTTCTGCCTGCTACATGTTTGCCCTCACATGCTCTGTATTTGTCCCTCAAAAACCAATTTACCTGATTGTGATTGTTGGACTATCCCTTGTCCTTTGTGTGATGTTGAACTTCTATTCCAATCAAGTTTCCCTCTTCAAAACTGTTTTTCTTACTTACCCTTTCTCAAAACTATTTTCTTACTTAAACCTTTTAAAAACTAAAAAGCACTCTCACATACTCTTAGAAGTCTAGGTTCTGCCCCTTCTGTGTGAGCATTGCCTTGGGACCCTTGAGCTCCCTCTGAACTTTGACACACAGAGGCTGGCCATTCCACACTGCACTTACTCTATTTTGGCTATGAAATCTGGGTGTGAGCACTGCTCGGGAGCCCTTGAGGTCCTTAGGGAACTCTGACACACCCGGATTATGAGAAGGTTGTGAAATAATACCTGGCATTGAGGACCTGGAGACTTGAGCCTATTCTGTAGGCTCCCTACAGTGAACTTCTTATTTTTCTTCTATTTCATTTGTGTAATTCATATCCAATGGTCTGTAATAATTAATTGTAAACAACGCTGGGCTCGGATAGTGAAAATAGATGGGTGATATGCATGATGTAGTATAATTAAGGGTAGAGACAATGCTTCTAGGTTTATTTTCTCTATGCGCAATAGCAGCCATGTTTAGGTACACCATGCCATGCATTAGATATCATGCTACTTAGGATTTATGTGTATTCAACATCTCATCTACGCTTAGAAATCCTGCCTATAGGATAAATAATTACAATACAATAAGTTGTTATTGCGTGATTCTGCCTATGTTCTGAAACTTCACTAGAAGTACTGTCCTAGGATAAATAAACTGCAATCATGTCTCATCATGCTATACACGTAGATATCCTGTTCTAGGTACACAATCATTAAAGATATAGCCCCTATGTTATTCCTGAAACTGTGCATAATGCTGTGATTCTATGTGCATTTAGAAATTTTGTTAAAGTTATTATGCATCATGCTGCATTAGATATCATGCTATAGGATAGTATCTATTTAACTGCAGTTAGTCTAAATACAGATATCTAAAATAATTCCCTGTTCTAAACAACTAGTAATTAGTCCTTGTACATCTTCAACACCTAGAATTGCATGTTATTAGCTATAAACAACCTAGAGTCATTAACAAATCTGAATAACTATTCCATGTTATCCTACACCTAGGCAAGCCTTAGGTAATTAAATTTAAAAAAAAAAAAAATAGAACTATCTTTGTGATAATATTTAACTGTTAGCATGCTTAAAACCAGTAGGCGAGCCTGATTAAGACTTCCTCTCTAAGTTATGAAACAAATCTATCTTTGTGTTATCACCTAGATACCATGCTTTAGGATTCTGAATTAATATGGACCTTAGTTGTGTATGAGACATGATGCTTATGTGTACTATGTGTGGAGGAATACTTGAGCCTTTATCTGCTTTCTATGCTATCCTTTATCTGTAGTCCTACTTGTTTTGTTATCTGTCGCCCTAGAATTTTACCTTTAAAACCTGAGGGTCTGCCTAGCACCTCCCTTTAGGATAGGAGTCCTAATTTCCTCCGGGACTGATAGGAAGGGACGGGTAACAACATGCAATAGAGGTCGAGACCAACACTCGGTTTTGATAACCTTACGGGGTGGGAAGGGTAGAATATGGATATGATGACCGGTGCGCTAATGCCACATGTAGCCCCTCTTCGAGGAGTGATTACCGGGTATTTCATTGATGTGATCCATATTATTATAAGCCTAGGACACCTTTTATATGCTTAGCTCGCAATCCTTTTCGAAAGCTAATCTTCTTTATTGTTTTTTTAAACATCTGCATGCTTAAGACTTAAATCCCCTCTTATTTGAGCCTTTACTTGTTATTTGTTAATTGTAAAAATTCACGAAACCATTTGGCCGGGAACCACACTTGGATCCTGAGGGGTGCCTAACACCTTACCCTTAGGATAATTTCAAGCCCTTACCCAAATCTCTGGTTAGTAACATAGTCATAATTGAACCCCTTAGGTGCCCTAACGCACCGTTAAAATCTTTAGGTGGCGACTCTTCAAAATATGCAAACCCTTTTCCCAAAAGGAACGAGTTGTCCCAACCAATTTCATGAACCCGATTCCTCAGTTCCAACACCGAAATTTCTCTGTCAGACTTGTTTCTAATATATGAACACCGTATCAACTACCACACGAGGCACCTGAACACAACTGCGTACCTTTGCTGAATCAGCACCATACACCGCATAATCCATCATCCAACCACAATGACGCTCCCTGAACCTTAATAGCACGAATCTGATGCTCTCAATGCACCTTATAAGATATATACATACACCCTATTATAATGCTGACGATACCACCACAACGGAGAAAATGTGTAGAAATTCCTAACTAACTGCAGAGTTAACCAAACATTGAAATCTTTTCCCTTGACTTGGATCATCATCTCATTAAAACCAATGGGGGTAACTGTCCCTGAATGTATTTCACTTAATCTTATCGCACCGATCCCAGGTTTATAAATCTCGTCTCACCCAGTATGAACTGCTCAGACAACCAATCACCCCAGTCATGACCAATAGTCTTAAATGATGCCACAATGCGCCATAGCCCACAATTCGAACATGATACATAAGAAAATGACTCAGGAAGGGACTACTCAACTCACATAACTAATATGGACTTTCCTCAGAAAATAGAAAATATATCATAAGAAAAATAGATATAGGGAACCGTACTCATCATCACACTGCTGCAGCGTGCAACCTGATTCAAATAGCATACCCGTGGCGGTGTGCCACCGGATCCTATCATGAAACTTACATAAGGAGATACACACTGAGCTTAATTGCTCACTATTACCAATTAATGAATATCAGACACAAGCACGTTAAGTGCATAATACCATTCTGGGGAGACTGATAGAGCCATATGCTACAAAACTCAAGCACAACAGAGGTGCGATATATAATCTGAATCTCTAGTGCCATCCTGCTCACATAACCTCATCACTACGCGGGATCTCAACACATACGAAATCATCAAGCCGTTCACAACCCACACGGCACAATCATAATAACACATGAATTTGACGAAGACGGCACAACACCTGATATTCCAACACCCCTCCTTGAGGAGCGCTATACTGAAATGAACACATCTGACTCGCATGAAGCCCATGACCTTGTTGAAATCCATTCATACACTTCAAGCCATTTCTGTTCGCAATGAACTAGGCTGATAGCCTTACTTGGGCCCATAATAACCCATTTCCTCTCATAACATGCAAGAACAACCATCATAGCCAGGACAACACCGCACAATTCACAACCAACTGAACCGAACACCTTCCAGGCATAAATTCTCAAATAAGCAACATTGCACTTCCTTCTACTTGGTCTAAATCTTCAATCAATCAGGTGACTACATGTCACACTTATACAATATTCCTGTGGTCACGCTCCCACGACCTTCCACACAGGGTAACAAGTCTGCACATCCATACCACCAACCACACTAATACTGCAAAAGACATCAAGAACCCATGACCAGGATACAAAGCCTCTTTCACCAAACACCGATCTCAGGTGACACTGGAGACAACACCAGCTTACTCTAAACATTCAAATCCCTTATTCTTGCTCATCCGAGCTCATAACATCCTTGTCAACACCGAACCGCAACCTCGATTCCTTGCTTCCAGTTACATACTACTTACCGCACCTAACATGTCAATATGAGATAGCGCAAGAATTACATCATAACTTCTGAACTACTAATAGGGCGAACACTTCAGCATATAGAAACCTTTTACTTACCTCAATTCAAGAGAACCACCACAATACACGAGTGAATTCCCACAATCACTATACATGCAAATCCTTAAGTAGTGGTTTGAACCACCATAACCCTTCCGGGATCCGCCTACACCTGACAGGCCATAATACATGAATGCTTCCAAATAAAAATCTATTTCGACGGCTGACTAGCCTCGCATACACCAGCACAAACCACATGCATAACTTAATCACATTGAAGGAACTAATAACTGCCGTACATGTGCCATTCCAACCATGGCTAATCAATCTATTTTCTTTCAATCATTCTTAATTGCCTCAGAAATAATAGTAACCTCATTCAAATCATAGAAACTCAATCCTCACTCATCCAGAGTGGCCTTGATTCACGAGACCATGTTGTCTCAGTCTCACAACCCGTCTCATACCCTCCTGAAAATATTGCTACGACCCGGAGTTTACTTCTCTCACTTTCCCAATACTATCCTGCACGCTGAAAATATCATAGAACACTGCCACTATTTTCCTTTTCTCAGGAATTACGCTGCATAAGCTCAATTCTTAATCATACCTGTGACGACCCAAAGGGTCATCACCTATTTTATTACCCCATTCCGTACTCCCGAGGCCTTGAAAAACTCATTTGTGGTTGCCTCGATTTGTGTGCACAGTCTGGGCGCGTAGCCGGACAACTTAAATATGAAATTCTGTGAAAAAATTCTAAGATTTAATATTAAAATGAATAAATTTGACTTCGGTCAACATTTTGGGTAAACGGACCCGGACCCGTGATTTGACGGTCTCGGAGTGGTCCGTAGGAAAATATGGGACTTGTGCGTATGCCCGAAATCGAATTCCGAGGTTCCAAGCCCGAGGAATGAATTTTTGAGTAAAAATTGTTTTCTGAAAATATTTAAGGGAAATGAAAATGAAATCTGATTAGAAAGAGATGGTATCGGGCCTGTATTTTGGTTCCGGCGCCCGTTACAGGTCTTATATATGGGTTAAGTCCTTTCTGTAAAGGTTGGTTGAAAACGGATTTTGTTTGACGTGTTTTGGACATAAAATGGAAAATTTGATGTTTTATGAAATTTGATAGAATTCATGGATTTTGAGGCTTAATTCGATGTATATGATGTTATTGTGGCAATTTGATCGCACGGACAAGTTCATAGGATGTTTTTGAGGTAGTGTATATTTGGTTTGGAGCCCCGAGGGCTCGGGAGAGTTTTGGATAGGCCACGGATTGCATTCTTGAACTTGGAAATTACTGGTGCAACTGATCTGCAGGATTCGCATTTGCGAAGCCAAAATCGCAAATGCGATCTATTCATCGCAAATGCGAAGGTGCCCTTGCTGGACAGGGATCGCAAATCGACTGTTCGCAAATGCGAGTATGGGACCTTCGCAAATGCGACATTTCTGGTCGCAAATGCGAAGTCCCTCCTTTTGCTCAGTGTTCGCAAATGCGAACTACACATCGCAATTACGATGTCAGGGGTGTTCGCAAATGCGAACCCCAGTTCGCAATTCCCATGCCAACTAGTGGCCTAGAGTGCACTTAAAACGAAGTTTGACTCCATTTTTCATATTTTCTCAAACTCAAACACACAAGCGATTTTTCCAAGAAGAAGACTTCTTCCAAATCATTTGTAAGTTGGTTTTTACTCAATTCTTTCAATCATTAACATCATTTCACATGTTTTCAATTTAAAATTAAAGATTCCATGGGTGAAAATTGGGTTTTTGGGGTAGAACTTAGGTTTTCTAAAATTGGGATTTGAGTGGGTGATTGACCTCCGATTTGAGAGATTTTTATATGGATAGACTCGTGAAAGTACGAGGGTTCTGAAAATGTAAAATATATCCGACTCCGAGAGGCTAGCCTGAGGGGCGTTTTGGTCATTTTACCTAATTTGTCGTCGTAACCCTGAATTAAATAGTAGAATCAATTGCTTGAGACGTTATTTACAATATGAAGTTGATTTGAACAGATTTGGGCCATTTGGAGTCGGATACTCGTGGCAAACGTGTGGTTTCGGGTTGATTGCTATACCTTGGACCCGAGGTCAGTGTTTGATCTAACCTTAGCTTGAGGGAATAGGAGTTGAGTATAATTTGCAACTTGCTAGTTTTCAAATACGATGTATAGGCATGGGGACAAGTATCTATACATTGGTGTCTAGCATGATCGTGAGTCCTTATATTGTGAATATTCTGATTTTATGGTAATTTCCATGCTTAATTGATGATTTCTATATGTTGTGAAGAATATGTGAAGGGAATTGTAATCTTTAAACTCTGTTGGAGCATTAGAGCAGATTGTAATACGAATGATGAATATATATGAAATAATTGCATCCTTTGGAGCATTGGCTCAGATTGTAACACGAATGATGAAGATATATGAGATAATTGTATCCTTTGGAGCATTGGCTCAGATTGTAATACGAATGATGAAGGTATATGAGATAATTGTATAATTTGGAACATTGGCTCAAGTAATAGATTAAATTATGAAATGAAGTGAAAGAAAGAGAAAGAGCTACTAAAATATACCCTTGCCGGGTCATTATTGCTTTTGATATTGTCTCCCTTATTGGGATGTTGAGATTACTGTTATTGTTCCCTTGCCGGGATTTAATTGTTTAATTGATGTTCCCTTGCCGGGATTTAATCGTTTAATTGATGTTTCCCTTCCGGGATTTCTATTTTTACTATGTTTATTTCCTTTGCCTTGTTTGTGATTGTTGTTTGGGTGAGGAAGAGCGTTAAAGTACGAAGGGTGATGCCGTGTCATGTTTATATTTATTATGCACTCGGGGACATTCCGTGCCATGTTTCAGGAGGGGACATTCCGTGCCATGTTTATATATATTATGCACGAGGGGACATTCCGTGCCATGTTTATATTTATTATGCACGAGGGGACATTCTGTGCCATGTTTATATTTATTATGCACGAGGGGACATTCAGTGCCATGTTTTATATTATTATTATGCACGAGGGGACATGCGATGCCGCATCTTTCACTGTTTAATCTGTGTTGTTATTTCCCGTTATTATTTTCAGATATTTCAGACTGTTGTTTTCATTTCTTCCATCTTAGTATTTGCTACAGGTACACTTTGTTGTCGTGTCTTAGCCTTGTCACTACTTCGCCGAGGTTAGGCTCGGCACTTACTCAGTACATGGGATCGGTTGTACTGATGCTACACCTGCACTTCTTTATGTTGTGCAGATTACGCAACCGGACCCGGAGGACATCATTAGTGGGAGTGTCTTCCAGCTTATCATAGAGGCTTCAAGGTATACCCCCTGGCGTTCTTGGGCCTTGGCGTCTCTTCCATTCCTTTTGATTTCACTTTTGTCTTGTTTTTCTTCCTCTAGTTTCAGAGACAACTATGTATTCTCTTTTCTGACTTGTATTTATCACTCTTGTAGACAGTTCGTGAGTTTGTGACTCCAGGTTTTGGGAAAAAATTACGCGTTGTTGTATTATGTTATCCTTATTTATCTTGAAACCATATTTATTTCCGCTGTTAAATTGTGAAACGTTTAGTTTATCCTATTAAATTGATGTTAATATGCTAGTTTATCTATGTATGTTGGCTTGTTTAGCGGGTTTAATGTTAGACGTCATCACGGCCCGATGGTGGGATTTTGGGGAGTGACAAGTTGGTATCAGAGCTCTAGGTTACTTAGGTCTCACAACTCACAGACAACTTGGTAGAGTCTGAGGGATCGGTACGTAGACGTCTGTATTTATCTCCCAGATACTGCAAAGTTAGGATGACTCCATATTTCTTTTCTTCTCTATCGTGTGCTATGAATTATGAGTACTGATTGAGTTTCTATTCTATTCTCTCGCAGATGGCGAGGACGCGTGCTTCTACTGTGGGTCGAGGTCGAGGACGAGGCCGTGCTAGAGGACGAGGTCGGGGCCGGGCTCAGGTCGAGTCTGACGAGGAGGTCCCAGTTCACGCAGACTCAGTTGGACCAGCCCAGGTCCCAGAGGGGTTCATAGCTACTCCAGTGCTTCAGGACGCCCTTGTCCGTCTAGTCGGACTCATGGAGAGTGTAGCACATGCGGGTCTTCTTCCTACAGCACCAGCCGCCTCTCAGGCTGGGGGAGGTTCCCAGACTCCTGCCGCCCGCGTACTAGAGCAGCTAGCTCCACAGTTTCAAACTCCGGCACCTCAGCCAGCTAGAGTAGCTCTGTCGTGTATTGCAGCACCGGTAGCAGAGGGAGCAGCCATGTCAGCAGATGCTTTGTGGAGATTGGACAGGTTCACTAAGTTATTTACTGCTACTTACACTGGTTCACCATTAAAGGACTCCTAGAATTATTTGGACAGCTGCCATGAGGTACTTCAGAATATGGGCATAGTGGAGTCCAACGGAGTTGACTTCGCTATCTTTCGGTTATCTGGCGCAGCCAAGAGTTGGTGGAGAGACTATTGCTTAGCCAGACCAGCTGGATCTACACCTTTGACTTGGACTTAGTTCTCAGAGGTAGTTTTGGGGAAGTTCCTTCCCATTACTCAGAGAGAGAACCTTTGGAGGCAGTTTGAGCGTCTCCAGCAGGGATCCATGTCAGTCACTCAGTACAAGAACAGGTTCATCACTCTAGCCCGACATACTCTTATGATACTTCCCACTGATCGGGAGAGGGTTCGAAGGTTTATCGAGGGATTGGCCTGGCCTATCAAACTTCAGATGGACAGAGAGTCAGGTACAAATATATCGTTCCAGGATGTGGCCAATATGGCCAGGGGGATTGAGATGATTTTGTCACAGGGTGGTGTTCAGGGGGCTGACAAGAGGCCCGATCATTTCAGTCGTTTCAGTGGAGCCTCATCTGGGGGCAGGGATTCTTCAGGCAGAAGTCATCCTCCCACACCTTTTCAGTCAGCTCTTTAGGTTTTCCCTGGTACTTCAGGTGGTCGTGGGTATCAGACGCAATATTCCGATCAGTAGCCTTACGGTGCGCCACAAGCACCTATCGGTGCACCACCGCTTCAGAATTTCCAGGGTGGTTATCAGGGTCGACAGGGCCAGTTCAAGAGTCAGCAGTCACATCAGCAAAGGCCTTGTTATACTTGCCGGTGGTTTGGGGCACATTTTCCGGTTTTGCCCCCGAGGTTCTGGTGGGTCTCAGCATCAGGGTTCTCATGCCATGGTACAGGCACCAGGTGTTCCACAGCCTGCCCAGCCAACTAGAGGTGGGGGTAGAGGTGCTAGAGGTGGAGGTAGAGGTCATAGAGGTGGAGTTCAGGCCGCTAGAGGTGGAGGCCAAGCAGCAGTCGGCCGTCCCAGAGATGTGGTTCAAGGTAGTGGGGCCCAACCCCGATGTAATGCTCTTCCAGCCAGGCCAGAGGCTGAGTCTTCAGATGCAGTCATTACAGGTACTATTCGGGTTTGTGACAGAGATGCTTCAGTGCTATTTGATCCGGGGTCTACCTATTCGTATGTGTCCTCTTATTTTGCACAATACCTGGTCATGCCTAGTGATCCACTGAATATTCCTGTTTATGTATCTACACCGGTGGTTGATTCTATCGTGGTCAATCGAGTCCATCGTTCTTGTGTTGTGGTGATTGGGGGTCTTGAGACCCGTGTTGATTTGTTGCTTTTAGGTATGGTCGACTTTGATGTTATATTGGGTATGGACTGGTTATCCTCATATCATGCCATCATGGATTGTCATGCCAAGACGGTGACCTTAGCTTTGCCAGATTTGCCGCGTTTTGAGTAGAAAGGAACTCATGGTCATTCTACCCGCAATATTATTTCTTATGTGAAGGCTCGGCATATGGTCGAGAAGGGGTGTTTGGCTTATTTGTCTTATGTGCGCGATTTCAGTGTTGAGGTTCCCTCTATTGATTCAGTACTCGTGGTTCGTGTGTTTCCTGAGGTCTTCCCTTCAGACCTGCCGGGGATGCCACCCGACAGGGACATTGATTTCTGCATTGATCTGGCTCCGGGCACCCAGCCAATTTCTATTCCGCCGTATCGCATGGCCCCACCAGAGTTGAAACAGTTGAAGGAACAATTGCAGGATTTGCTTGGGAAGGGTTTCATTAGACCTAGTGTTTCTCCTTGGGGTGCTCCAGTATTGTTTGTGAAGAAAAATGATGGTTCGATGAGGATGTGCATTGATTACCGGCAATTGAACAAGGTTACAATCAAGAATAAGTATCCACTGCTGAGGATTGATGATTTGTTCGATCAACTTCAGGGTGCCAAGGTATTTTCAAAGATAGACTTGAGATCTGGCTACTATCAGTTGAGGATTAGGGCATCTGATGTCCCTAAGACAACTTTCCGCACTCGGTACGGGCATTACGAGTTTTTAGTCATGTTGTTTGGGTTGACAAACGCCCCAGCAGCTTTCATGGACTTGATGAACCGAGTGTTCAGGCCCTACTTGGACTCATTAGTGATAGTCTTCATTGATGATATATTGACATACTCCCACAGTCTGGAAGAGCACGAGCAACATCTCAGAGTGGTTCTTCAGACTCTGAAGGATAGTCAACTTTATGCACAGTTTTCGAAGTGTGAGTTCTGGTTGAGTTCAGTTGCATTCCTGGGTCATATCGTAATCAGAAGAGGGTATTCACGTTGACTGGAAGAGGATTGAGGCAGTCAAGAACTGGTCTAGACCCGCATCAGCATAGAGATTTGGAGTTTCTTGGGATTGGCAGGCTACTATCGTCGGTTCGTGGAGGGGTTCTCATCTATTGCAGCCCCGATGACCAGGTTGACCCAGAACGGTGCCTAGTTCATATGGTCGGATGAGTGTGAGGCGAGCTTTCAGAGGCTCAAGACAGCTTTGACTACGGCACCGGTATTGGTTTTGCCCACAGGTTCGAGGCCTTATACAGTCTGTTGCGATGCTTCCCGTATCGGGCTTGGTGCAGTGTTGATGCAGTATGGAAAGGTCATTGCTTATTCTTCGAGGTAGTTAAAGATTCATGAGAAGAACTATTCAGTGCATGATTTGGAGTTGGTAGCCGTTGTCCACGCATTAAAGATTTGGAGGCACTATCTGTATGGCGTGGCGTGTGAGGTGTACACGGATCATAAGAGTCTTCAGTACTTATTCAAGCAAAAGGAGTTGAATTTGAGGTACAGAAGGTGGTTGGAGTTGTTGAATGATTATGATATTACCATCTTATATCACCCGGGGAAGGCCAATATGGTGGCCGATGCTTTGAGTAGGAAGTCAGCTAGCATGGGCAGTCTTGCTTTTATTCCGATTAGTCAGAGGCCGTTTGCCTTGGATGTTAAGGCTTTGGCCAATCGGTTTGTGAGTTTGGATATTTCTGAGCCTAGTCGATTGTTGTCTTGTACGGTTGCTCGTTCTTCACTATTGGAGTGTATCCGTGATTGGCAGTTTGATGATCCCCATTTGTGTGTCCTTAGAGACACGGTGCAGCGCGGAGGTGCCAAGTAGGTGACCTTAGATGATGATAGTGTTTTGACATTGCAGGGGCGAGTTTGTGTGCCCAATGTTGATGGGATTCGAGAGTTGATTTTAGAGGAGGCCCATAGTTCCCGGTACTCTATTCATCCAGGCACCACGAAGATGTATCAGGATTTGCGCCAGCATTATTGGTGGCGTAGAATGAAGAAGGATATTGTGGCATATGTTGTGCGATGTTTGAATTATCAACAGGTTAAGTATGAGCATCAGAGTCCTGGTGGTTTATTTCAGAGGATTGAGCTTCCCGAGTGGAAGTGGGAGAGGATCACTATGGACTTCGTAATTGGACTTCCGTTGACCCGGAAGAAGTTCGATGTAGTTTGGGTCATTGTTGATAAGCTGACCAAGCTAGCACATTTCATCCCTATGTCAGTCTCCTATTCATCCGAGAGGTTAGCTGAGATCTATGTCCGGGAGATTGTTCGCCTTCATGGTGTGCCGGTATCTATCATTTCGGATCGGGGCGCGCAGTTTACCTCGCGTTTCTGGAGAGCAGTTCAGCGAGAGTTAGGCACCCAGGTGGAGTTGAGCACAGAATTTCATCCTCAGACGGATGGACAGTCCGAGCGGACTATTCAGATATTGGAGGATATGCTCCGAGCTTGTGTTATTGACTTTGGAGGATCATGGGATCAGTTCTTGACTTTAGCAGAGTTTGCCTACAACAACAGCTACCAGTCGAGTATCCAGATGGCTCCTTATGAGGTTTTATATGGTAGGCGGTGTCGATCTCCGGTTGGATGGTCTGAGCCGGGAGAGGCTCGGTTGTTGGGTACGGATTTGGTTCAGGAGGCCTTGGACAAGGGCAGGATCATTCAGGATAGGCTTCATACAACTCAGTCCAGGCAAAAGAGTTATGCAGATCGTAAGGTTCGAGATGTGGCTTTCACGGTTGGTGAGCGAATATTGCTCCGAGTGTCGCCTATGAAGGGCGTGATGAGATTTGGGAAGAAGGGCAAGCTTAGCCCTAGGTTCATTGGTCCGTTTGAGATTCTTGATCGAGTGGGAGAGGTGGCTCATAGACTTGCATTGCTACCTAGCTTATCGGCCGTACATCCAGTTTTTCATGTGTCCATGTTTCGGAGGTATCACGGGGATCCAGCCCACGTGTTAGATTTCAGCACTGTCCAGTTGGACAAGGACTTATCTTGTGAGGAGGAGCCGGTAGCTATTCTAGACCGGCAGATTCGTCAGTTGAGATCCAAGAGTTTCCCTTCTGTTCGTGTTCAGTGGAGAGGTCAGCCTCCTATGGCATCGACCTGGGAGTCCGAGTCCGATATGCGGAGCCATTACCCACATTTATTTCCCGACTCAGGTACTTCTTTCTTCTGTCCGTTCGAGGACGAACAATTGTTTTAGAGGTGGAGAATGTGACGACCCAAAGGGTCATTACCTGTTTTATTACCCCATTCCGTACTCCCGAGGCCTTGAAAACCTCATTTGTAGTTTCCTCGATTTGTGTGCGCAGTCCGGGCGTGTAGCCGGACAACTTAAATATGAAATTCTGTGAAAAAATGCTAAGATTTAATATTAAAATGAATAAATTTGACTTCGGTCAATATTTTGGGTAAACGGATCCGGAACCGTGATTTGACGGTCCCGGAGGGTCCGTAGGAAAATATGGGACTTGTGCGTATGCCCGGAATCGAATTCTGAGGTCCCAAGCCCGAGGAATGAATTTTTGAGTAAAAATTATTTTCTGAAAATATTTAAGGGAAATGAAAACGAAATCTGATTAGAAAGTGATGGTATCCGGCCCGTAGTTTGGTTCCAGCGCCCGGTATAGGTCTTATATATGGGTTAAGTCCTTTGTGTAAAGTTTGGTTGAAAACGGATTTCGTTTGACGTGTTTCAGACTCAAAATGGAAAATTTTATGTTTTATGAAATTTGATAGAATTCATGGATTTTGAGGCTTAATTCGATGTAGATGATGTTATTGTGGCGATTCTATCGCACGGACAAGTTCATAGGATGTTTTTGAGGTAGTGTGTATATTTGGTTTGGAGCCCCGAGGGCTCGGGTGAGTTTTGGATAGGCCACAGATTACATTTTTTGAACTTGGAAATTGCTGGTGCAACTAATCTGCAGGCTTCCCATTTGCGAAGCCAGCATCGCAAATACGAGCTTGCAAATGCGAAGGTGCCCTTGCTGGCCAGGGATCGCAAATGCGACCATGTTGTTCGTAAATGCGAGTATGGGACCTTCGCAAATGCGACATTTCTGGTCGCAAATGCGAAGTCCCTCCTTTTGCTCAATGTTCACAAATGCGAACTATACATCGCAATTAACATGTCAGGGGTGTTCGCAATTGCGAACCCTAGTTCGCAATTCCCATGCCAACCAGTGGCCTGTAGTGCACTTAAACCGAATTTTTACTCAATTTTTCATATTTTCTCAAACTCAAACACACTTAGGCGATTTTTCCAAGAACAAGACTTCTTCCAAATCATTTTTAAGTTGGGATTTACTCAATTCTTTCAATCATTAACGTCATTTAGCATGTTTTCAACTTAAAATTAAAGATTTCCATGGGTGAAAATTGGGTGTTTGGGGGTAGAACTTAGGTTTTTCCAAAATTGGGATTTGAGTGGGTGATTGACCTCCGATTTGAGAGATTTTTTATATGTCTAGACTCGTGAGAGTACGAGGGTTCTGAAAATGTAAAATTTATCCGACTCTGAGAGGCTGGCCTAAGGGGCATTTTGGTCATTTTACCTAATTTCGCGTCGTAACTCTGAATTAAATAGTAGAATAAGTTTCTTGAGACGTTATTTACAATATGAAATTGATTTGAATAGATTTGGGCCATTTGTAGTCGGATACTCGTGGAAAACGTGTGGTTTCGGGTTGATTGATATACCTTGGACCCGAGGTAAGTGTTTGGTCTAACCTTAGCTTGAGGGAATATGAGTTGAGTATAATTTGCTACTTGCTAGTTTTAAAATACGATGTATAGGCATGGTGACGAGTATCTATACATTGGTGTCTAGCATGACCGTAAGTCCTTATATTGTGAGTATTCTGATTTTGTGGTAATTTTCATGCTTAATTGATGATTTCTATATGTTGTGAAGAATATGTGAAGGGAATTGTAATCTTTAAACTCTATTGGAGCATTGGATCATATTGTAATACGAATGATGAATATATATGGAATAATTGTATCCTTTGGAGCATTGGCTCAGATTGTAACACGAATGATGAAGATATATGAAATAATTGTATTCTTTGAAGCATTGGCTCAATTTGTAATACGAATGATGAAGGTATATGAGATAATTGTATCCTTTGGAGCATTGCCTCAAGTAATAGAGTAAATTATGAAATGAAGTGAAAGAAAGAGAAAGAGCTACTAAAATATACCCTTGCCGGGTAATTGTTGCTTTTGATACTGTCTCCCTTATTGGGATGTTGAGATTACTGTTATTGTTCCCTTGCCGGGATTTAACTTTTTAATTGATGTTCTCTTACTGGGATTTAATCGTTTAATTGATGTTCCCTTGCCGGGATTTCTATTTTTACTCTGTATATTTCCTTGCCCTTGTTTGTGATTGTTGTTTGGGTGAGGTAGAGCGTTAAAGGACGAAGGGTGATGTCGTGCCATGTTTATATTTATTATGCACGAGGGGACATTTTGTGCCATGTTTATATTTATTATACACGAGAGGACATTCTGTGCCATGTTTATATTTATTATGCACGAGGGGACATTCCGTGCCATGTTTATATTTATTATGCACGAGGGGACATTTTGTGCCATGTTTATATTTATTATACACGAGAGGACATTCTGTGCCATGTTTATATTTATTATGCACGAGGGGACATTCCGTGCCATGTTTATATTTATTATGCACGAGGGGAAATGTCCTGCCATGTTTATATTTATTATGCACGAGGGGATATTCCGTGCCATGTTTATATTTATTATGCACAAGGGGGGATTCCTTGCCATGTTTATATTTATTATGCACGAGGGGACATTCCGTGCCATGTTTATATTTATTATGCACGAGGGGAAATGTCCTGCCATGTTTATATTTATTATGCACGAGGGGATATTCCGTGCCATGTTTATATTTATTATGCACAAGGGGGGATTCCTTGCCATGTTTATATTTATTATGCACGAGGGGACATTATGTGCCATGTTTTATATTATTATTATGCACGAGGGGACATGCCGTGCCGCATCTTTCACTGTTTAATCTGTGTTGTTATTTCCCGTTATTATTTTCAGATGTTTCAGACTGTTGTTTCGTTTCTGTCATTTCAGTATTTTCTATCTCTTACCCTAACATGTTCTCCCCGTAATTGTATTCTTGTTTAGTTTATGCTATACTATTGAACTGCACAGGTACACTTTGTTGTCGTGTCTTAGCCTCGTCACTACTTCGCCGAGGTTAGGCTCGACACTTACTCAGTACATGGGGTCGGTTGTACTGATGCTACACCTGCACTTCTTTATGTTGTGCAGATTACGCAACCGGACCCGGAGGACATCATTAGTGGGAGTGTCTTCCAACTTATCATAGAGGCTTCAAGGTATACTCGCTGGCGTTCGTGGGCCTTGGCGTCTCATCCATCCCTTTGATTTCACTTCTGTCTTGTTTTTCTTCCTCTAGTTTCAATGACAGTTATATATTCTCTTTTCTGACTTGTATTTAGCACTCTTGTAGATAGTTCGTGAGTTTGTGACTCCAGGTTTTGGGAAAAAATTACCCGTTGTTGTATTATGTTATCCTTATTTAGCTTGAAACCATATTTATTTCTGCTGTTAAATTGTGAATCGTTTAGTTTATCCTATCAAATTGATGTTAATATACTAGTTTATATATGTACGTTGGCTTGTCTCGCAGGTTCAACGTTAGATGCCATCACGGTCCGATGGTGGGATTTCAGGGCGTGACAATACCGCTGCCTGAAACCCTTAAGCGTCGTATTCTTAACTTTGAATTCACTAGGACCGCTATTGAGAGTCACCCACTCTTACTGGTCCCAAATACAATCAACTCCTAGGCTCTCCTAGGACATGAACACCCTTTTCAATGAAAACGTGACAGAGTCACTATCCTTACAACTCGCCTATGCCTTAAGCATAAATTCTGAATCTTCCAAAGCCTAACCCCGGTCTGACAAGGCTAAATTTTGCACAAATTCATCAAATCCCACGCACAATCACCATTTTACTCCTTTCCCTTAACTGTGATAACTTGCCAACACGCCAACAATCTGCAACCCCATGAGAAGACAATCCTACAAACCAACTGCAGATGGTGGGACTCCCCTACTTTGCCCGAATCTACTCCTTGCACAACTCTAGACCCCGCCGAGATCCTTTCTCCTTTGTTAACATGATCTTGCTCAACCAATCCGTCCAATTCTTCCAAATTCTCTTGTTAGCACTCCCTAAATACTCAAACTCTCTAGCATTATTCACACATTCTGCCTCCTACCAAATAGCCACTAGAATCCCTCGCAGAAACTTGCCAACCATGCCACATCTGCCCTATTCACAAGAGATAACCCACTTGTGGAAATCACCAGCGGACACCTTCCAACGACGCTGAAATGCACACTCTCTGTGACATCAATACCCCATCCTAAGCCTGCTCTCATTCACCAACTTTACCAGTCCGTTCGCTCCTTATGGACATCTACTAAATGTGCTACAATATCCTCTAATTCACCATTACACTGCCGCTCTCCCACTTTGGTTAACCTGATTCCTTTAAGCACCACCTGACTTCCTTCATCGTATGCTTATCCACTACTAAACCACCGCACCTTACGGTCTCTGCCAACCGCATTCTCCAATACTTTTTCACAATACTCTGGCCCCGAGCAACCGAAGAAACCATGGCACCGATGAACTTAACACATTCCATTCGATCAATGATGGCGGTACCACATCACAGATGAAAACTCCACCTCGCTTGATAACACCAAGTCTTATTACTTTATCCCCTAGATTTGAACATTCATACTCCAATGGCCTTTCCTCTGCCAGAACTAAAATACTGAAATCTCAAAATCACACTCTGAGAAGACCATCTTTCAAGTCATTCATTGCCTCTACATATGGGCAAGAATCCTACCATCACACCCACATCGCGCGATAACCAATCGCAAGTATCATCACTACTTGAGCATAGCCTCAAGGCTCTCAGCAACACAACTACTGAGTTGAAACAACATATTATCTTTTTGTAGGGCAAAAATAACAGCCCCAGCCCATTACGCATGGAAATCATCACGCACCTTATCTGTAGCACCATTTCAATTCCTCAATTTCCTGATTGATAGAAAGCGCTTCGCGATGTATAAGATTGAGTAGAAAGAATCATAGGCATAAGCCTCACAGGAATCAAATCCCACGATGAGGAATCAAGAAAGGAAGTACTCCTAACAGCCCTATAGCCTCTCGAAGATAAGTACAGACGTCTCCGTACTGATCCGCAAGACTCTACTAGACTTGCTCATGACTCGTGAAACCTAAGGGAACCTAGTGCTCTGATACCATGTTGTCACGACCCAAAATCCATTTAGGTCGTGATGGTGCCGGACACCATGGTCGGGCAAGCCAATCCTTTATTAGTGAATTATATCCCTGTTCCTGACATTTTTAAATTGTTACCTTTCATTGCATTTCAAAACAAATGAATAAATCTTTGTTAATTAAATACGACAGAAAAATAATCCAATTTATAAGATAACTCCCAACACATCTCCAGAACCCGGTGACACAAGTACATGAGCAATTTCTAAGAATTTTACAAATACTACAAAGCTTGACCGAAATACAATTTGGATAAGGGATTTAAAATAAAAATAAAATGATAGGAGGTAGACTCTGTTAGCTGCGGAACGCCTCCGGGTGATGCAGCCCGTCTAAGTCTCCAAGTCAGCCACTGTGCTATGAAGGTACCTGTGCAACAAAAGGGACAGCAAGTGTAGTATGAGTACGAAACAATGTGTACTCAGTAGGTCGTCCGCCTAACCTCAGAGAGGTAGTAACACTAAGCATGATTATCATAGGAAATTTATTAAAATCAGGAATAAATAATATCAACTCCTTCCACATTTAACACTTTAAATATTCGTCATATTAATAACAATTAATCAACATGGGTGATTTAATCAAATAACAAATAATCAACAGGAAGGAACAACTTCTTCCAAAAATTTTAATAACTTTAAATCTCTGTCATTTCAGTTGACAACATAAATTTTCAGGCCAGTAATCAGGCAAAATCACAGTAAATACGCAGTAAATATCATGCTCAAGTTTTGCCAAAGGCCGAACTGCGCGGACCAACATAATAAATTGTGCACTGCCGAAGGGTCGAACGGCTCGAACAATAGATGCATCTATTTTTCCCCGCTCGCGAATCGATCATGCGACGCGGTTAACATATAAATAATAAGGCTAGCCTGCTCGCAAATCATACCTGCGACTAAGGTGCTCATATGTACACATATTCACATAATAAATCCACATTTTTATCAAGACAACAGTTACTCCGGAAAGTGGTAAAATTCTTCTTAAAGGAACATGAAAAATAACTTTTAAATATTTCTTTTGAAACTCATTTGCAAAGTTTAATAATATTCAATAATATAACCTTATCAGGTATACAATTATCCACGGAGGAATCAATTCTCTTTCTAATTAATTATGAAAGGTACACTCTAGTCTTCTTAGGAAATCAATTACCGATTCAATAGTATTTACAACCTAACATTAGTGGCAGGATCACATGTACAACATGTAAGGCATGCTAGTGGGTCCTAGTCTACCCGGACATGGCATAATAGTACCTACGCACGGACTCCCATCACCTCGTGCGTACGTAACCCCCGAAGATAATATCACATACTTAATTAGTTCACCTAGGGGGGACAATTCCCCCTCACAAAGTTAGAAAGGAGACTTGTCTCGCTCTGAAATTCCATAACCGGCTTCCAAGCCCTTCCGATGACTCAAATCGATGCACAACGCCCCAAAACTATCCAAATAAAGACAAACCAGTGAAAATATACTCTAATATTCCTTAACAATGCAAATTATATCATTTCCCAACTCCGCTCAATGAATTGACTAAAATGCCCTCAAGCCCACGTGCCCGGATTCCGAAATTTCTCGAAGATAAACTCTACCCATACCTTTACAAGTTCAAATATACAATTTACTCAAATATTCATGCTCAATTCTTGGTAAAAATCCAATTTACCAAATTTCTAGGTTTTCTTCAAAAATCCCAATTTTCCCACAATTTTCATGTATAAACCTTGAACTTATCTTGGAACTGAGAAGGAATCACTTACCTCTTGATGCTTAATGAAAATCACTCTTTGAAATCCTCCAAAATCACCCCAACAAAGTGAAATTTGGGGAAGAAATAAAATTTTCCCGTTTAAAATAGAACACCGCCCAGGTAATCAGCCGAAATTGACTCGAAACCACCCCGGAACACACCCGAGGCCCCCGGGACCCCGTCCAAACACACGAATCAGCTCCATAACATCCCACGAACTTGATCGAGGCTTCAAATCACATCAAACAATGCCGAAATCACGAATCGCACTAAAATTCAAACTTTATAAACCTGAAATTTCAAACTTCCACTTCCGATGCCGAAACCCGTCAAATCACCTCTAATTGACCCCAGATTTTGCACACAAGTCATATTCAATATTATAGACCTGCTCCAACTTCCGGAATCGCATTCTGACGCAGATATCAAAATTTCCACTTCCGGTCGGATTCTTCAAAACCTTCAAATTTCTATCTTTAGCCAAATGACTTCAAAATGACCTCCGGACAAATTCACTTCCGATCTTGCTCCCAACCCTAGAATCACCATACGGAGCTATTCCCAGGCTCGAAATACTAAACGGACATTAATAACACTAAAATGCCTTACAGCCCAAATTTATGAAATTCTTTTAAAATGCTATCTTCCATAATATACTCTGAAACGCTCCCGGGTTATCGAAAACCCGATCCGGACATACGCCCAGTCTGAAATCATCATACGAACCTGCCGGAATCTTCAAATCCTGATTCCGAGGTCGTTTACTCAAAATTCCGATCTTAGTTGATTCTTCCAACTTAAGGCTCCTGAAATGAGAATTTTCTTTTCAACTTCAACCATACGTACAAGTCATAATACCTGAAATGAAGTTGTTCATGACTTCCAACCATTAAACGACGCGCTAGAGCTCAAAACGACTGATCGGGTCGTTATAGTGCGAGAGTGGGCTGGGTTGGCTGGGAACGCAGGTGCGATGGAATTTCCGCACCTGCGAAGGTGCAGATGTGGGAAATGGGTCGCAGGTGCGGATCCGGCTGGAGGAGAAGGAAGCTGCAGGTGCGGGATTTTGGGCGCACCTGCGGAAGCAAAGGTGCAAAAATCGGCCTGGGCAGAATGTTTTAAACAAGGATCTTGGTTCATTTTCTCATTTTTCTCATGACTTAGGCGATTTTAGGAGAGCTTCAAGAGGGGAGTTTCATCATCAATGTCAAGGTAAGTTATTCCCACTCATCTCAAGTTAAATACAAGGTATATGCATGGATTAGAACATGAAAAATTATGGAAAAATTGGAAAATTTTAAAGAAAACATAGAAATGGTATTTTGGATTTCTACCACGAATCTGAGCATGGAATTTAGATTTAATTATATATTTGAACTAGTAAAGCTGTGGGTAGAATATATCTTCGAGAAATTTTTGATCCCGGGCCCGAGGACATTTTGGTCAATTCACTGAGCGGAGTTGGGAAATTGTATAATTTGAATTGTTGCAAATATTAGAGTATATTTGCATTGGTGTGTCGTTATTTGGATAGTTTTGGGATGTTGTGTGTCCATTGGAGTCGTCGGAAGGGCTTGGAAGCCTGTTATGGAACTTCGGAGCGAGGTAAGTATCCTTTCTAACTTTGTGAGGGGGAATTGTCCCCCTAGGTGAACTAATTGAGTATGTGCTACTATCTGCGGGGGATATGTACGCACGAGGTGACGGGAGTCCGTGCGTAGCTACAATTATGCCATGTCCGGGTAGTCTAGGACCCACTAGCATGCCTTGCTTGTTGTACCTGTGATCTTGCCAGTTATATTAGACCGCTAATATAATCAAAATAGTAATTGAATATCTAAGAAGACTAGAGTTCATTTTCTTAATCATCTAGAAAGAGAATTGATTTCCTCCGTGGATAATTGTAAACTTGATAAGGTTATATTATTGAATATTATTAAACTTGGAAAATGAGTTTCAAAACAAAGATTTAAATGCTATTTTTCGTGTTCCTTTAAGTGGATTTTATCATTTCCTGAGAAGCTATTTTCTTGATAAAAATGCGGATTTATTATGTGAATACGTGTACATATGAGCACCTGAGTCGCATGTATGATTCGCGAGCAGGTTAGCCTTATTATATGTTGACCGCTTCGCATGATTGATTCGCGAGGGGGGAAAGTAGTTGCATCTATGGTTCGAGCCGTTCGACCCTCGGCAGTGCACAATTTATGTTTATGTTGGTTCGGGCCGTTGGCCCTCGGTATTGCTTGCGCATGATATTTACTACGTATTTGTTGTGATTTATACATGTTTATCGGCCTAAGAAATTTTTAATGGCTAGTTATGAGGAAGGAGAATTGATGTGTAAAATGTGAAATAAGTCTGATTTGTCTTATCCCTAATTATGATTTAAATTGTCAACTGAAATGACGAAGATTTAAAGTATTAACTGTGGAAGGAGTTGATATTATTTATTCCCGATTTTAATAAATTTTTTATGCCATTCATGCTTAGTGTCTCACTTGAATATACTAAATTGACCTTTAGCGAGTGTCTAATTCGACCTCTCGTCACTGCCTCTCTGAGGTTAGGCGGGCGACTTACTGAGTACGCATTTTTTTCGTACCCATGCTACACTTGCTGTGCATTTTTATTGCACAAGTACCTTCATAACAATGTGGCTGGTTTGGAGACTTAGGCGAGCTGCATTATCCGGAGGCGATCCGTAGCTGACAGAGTCTCCCTCGTATTGTATTCATTTTTTTTAAATTCCATTTTCCACTTTGTATCTCGGATAAGCTTTGTAATGATTGTATAAATTCTTAGAAATTGTTCGTGTACTTGTGTCACCGGGTTCTGGGATGTGTTTGGGTTATATTTTCTAAAAATGAAATATTTAAACTATCGCATTTACTTAACAAATTTTGTTTAGTTATTACGTAATAACATAGAGGTAATGATTTTAAAAATGTTAAAACGGGAATTTGTTTCAACTAATCAATGATTGGCTTGCCTGACGATGGTGTGCGACGCCATCACGACCTTAATTGCTTTTGGGTCGTGACATGATGTCCTTTGAAAAGTATGAAAACTCACGTTTTTCCTTAGGTTTCATATGAAAAATACTAACCCAAAAACACTGAGTACATTGAATCCTTTTAAGTCTTTATTTAACAAATACTTTTTCAAAACTAAAGTTGTAATTTTAAATGAAGAAATTAATCATCAATCAAGTCACATACATTAACAAACAGACAAAGTAAGTAAAAAACAAAAGCCGTCATAGACGACCCCAAGCGATTCACTTGTTTTCTTGCTATCCGGAGAATCTATAGAAATATGGGATGTGATTGACTTCATGCTCAGATGGTGGCGTTGGATCTCATTTTGAGATTCAATTGCAAGAGTCTCGAAGTAAGACTCCATGTGCTCCAAAATGTACATGTAAAGAAAGAAAGGAGAAAGTAAAAAAAGGTAGAATTAGAAAGAGAACTTTAATATCAAACAACCTTAAAAATAATAATACATTGAGAATGTGAATCAATGCAAATGAAATGTTTGAATAGAAACTTCAATTATCTTAAAGAATAAAGCAGTTGCAGATTAATGAAAGTATTCTAAGGCATCCTTCTCTTGAGTGAGAGTAAACCAAGCTAAACTACTTTAAAACGTATTTTAAAATTCTTAGTTAAACATGACTCTTGAAATTAATTTTTTAAAGCAAATACAAGACCCGAAGATGTAATGCCTAGCCCATTATAATTAGAAGGTGACCATATCTAAACATGAAAAAGCCTAATGCATGATATCTAACATACACAAAGATTAGAAAAAAAAGAAGAACTTCCTGGAATGATTTATCAAGCATAGCAGCAAAATGGTAGATGTTCTCTAAATCATGGCGTGCAAGATGTGAATACAATTCTGAAACTCACAAACACACATCCATGGGTAGGCATTCAGCCTAAAAAGGAATTGGTATCATCACTTTAAAAAGATAAAATCTAGATCATGGCCTCCCTAAAATGTAACAAACATAAATACAATATCTCGGCAAAAACGGTCCTAAACAGAATATACTTATGTGTTTTATAATAGAGATTTCTCGGGGCGTTTGGATTAGTATTCAAACTTTTCATGAATCTCGATAAATAAAATAGACAACATCAATCTACATATATTCGTTCAGCCCACATAACATCAATAGATTCCTATATTCATGGATTCTAGAGGATAAACTTTGAGCGTGAATGCATACTACATGAGAAACTAAAGTAAAATCTTGAATCAAGGTCGCGATTTCCATTTGAAAATTATCATCAACATAAAATAACATAAAACTTTCAACACTATGATGCTTCTCGACATAATTTTTATATTATTACTCCTAGAAACATGGTTTCTAGTAGATGAACAACAACCAAAAGAGCCATAGACTTCTGCTAAAATACAGAACACATGCTCATCGTATGCATCATTAAGGATCTACGGAGCGGTAAAGCTAAAACTTATTCTGTAAGATACACAAAAAGTGAGAAGCAAATTACAACTACCATTACGCCTAAAACAGATGCTAAATTGCAAACATAAATTAACACAATCAGAAACGAAATGAAAAGAAAGACACTGACCTGCTTTGGTGCAGTGAACTGGGTGTTGGAGTCTTAGAACGACGAACACCGAACTCGAACTTGCTTCCTCAGATGACCACCAACACCGATATAAATAAAGATGCCTTCGTTTAGGGTCAAAAACTAATAGAACAGAGAAGAAGAGGAAGAGTAAACTAAGGCTTTTCTTTGTAAGGATAATCAATAGATTATGAGAAAGGGGAATGTGGATGATTTAATAACAATAACAGGGAGGTGCGGCAGCTTCTCCCCTCTCAAATGGTTGCAATAGCTATGTATTTATAGGAAGATTCTAGGGTTCTTTAGGCGGGATTTTATGTAACGACCCGACCGGTCGTTTTGCATTATCAGACCCTGTTCCCCTAAATGAAATTTTCCATAGCGGCTTATTGTGATTTATGACTTGCGGGGGCGGGTGGTCCGGGATTCAGAAATGTTTAGAGCAATATTAGAACACTTGGTTCCTTCAGGTTGGCCTTTAAGGTCAACTTTGACTTCGGTCAACATTTTGAGCAAACGACCTGGAAATCGAGTTTTGACGGTTCCGGTAGCTTTGTATGATGATTTCGGACTTGGTCGTATGTTCGGAATGGGTTTTGGATGACCCGGGAGCGTTACGGCGCCAAATATCGAAATAGGAATTTCCTTAAGTTAATATTGTGGTTTGGGACGTGTTTTTGTGTTATCGAGGTTCGAACGGAATTCTGAGACTGGGAATAGTTCCATTATGTCATTTATGACTTGCCTGCAAAATTTGGTGTCATTCCGAGTAGTATAGGTTGGTTCGGCGCATTGTTAGCGAATTTTAGAACTTAAAGTTCAAAGTTTGAT
Source organism: Nicotiana paniculata (assembly GCA_005239505.1). Taxonomy (NCBI): domain Eukaryota; kingdom Viridiplantae; phylum Streptophyta; class Magnoliopsida; order Solanales; family Solanaceae; genus Nicotiana; species Nicotiana paniculata. The sequence goes on along the minus strand of ML353704.1, from coordinate 20,468 downwards.
TCAATTTGGTTCTGGGGTCGGATTCTTAGTTTCGTTGTTGTTTTTCACGTTTCAAAAATTCCAGCGAGTCCGTATCATGAATACAGACTTGCTAGTGCCTTTGGACAGGGTCCCGAGGGGCTCGGGTGAGTTCGGACCACTCGGAGCTAATTCCAGAACACCAAAAATTCCAGGTCTAGTTTCCGTCTTCGCGTTCGCGGAAGGTTTACCACGTTCGTGAAGAAGGAACTGGGCAGGGGTGGTGCATTCCATGTGCATTCGCACTAAAGGCACCGCGATCGCGATGGGTTGGGCTCCTGACCCAGTGCGTTCGCACACCTCCCCCGCGTTCGCATAGAGTCCGGCCATTGGGCCAGCCCAGCTACCCCTTACCCTGTGCGTTCGCAGGGCTTCCTCCGCATTCGCATAGAAGGCCCATGTGGTTCTGGTCATTTATGGAATCGCGAATGCACTGCCCAGGCTGCGTTTGCATAGAGGAAACCACTGGGCACTGTATTTTTTGATAACTTGGATTTTTGCCTCGTATTTCGTTCCCCTATACATGAATTTTGGATATAATGGTACACAAATTGGCCCCAAAAGCTTATGCGTTGTGCTTGTTGCAGGATTGAATCAGAAATGAAGACACTCAGTCTAAAATATGCTCAAAACAGGAGTGAATCCGGCACAAGGATCAAACACAACAAAGATGATCAAGCAAAAGGCCACCGCGGCCGCGGTCCTCATTTCGCGGTCCGCAGTGACATTCCAGTGAGGTTGAAAATAATGCAAGTCTCCACCGCGGCCGCGGTCCCCATTTTGCGGTCCGCGGTGGCATTCCAGTGAGGATTGAACACAAGGCATGTTTCCACCGCGGCCGCGATCCTCGTTTCACGGTTCGCGGTGGCATTCCAGTGAGGGTGGAGGCCAGGAAAAATTCTCACCGCGGTCCGCGGTCCTTATTTCGCGGTCCGCGGTCGAACATTAGCAGAAGCTCAGCAGCTCGACAAACTCATTATTTTCGCGGACCGCGGTCGTGTTTTCGTGGTCCGCGGTGGTCCCGCAGGGACATTTTTGTCCAAAAATTTGGCAGACTATAAATAGACTATTTTGTAATTTCTTTACATATCTTGTAATTTCTGAAGTAGAGAGCACGTGAATATTTTAGGGTTTTTATCTTTCTAGGTTTGTTCTTGCATTTTTAACATTGAAACTTCAATTTCATTGTTAGGAATCAATTAAATGGGTTCTTCTTCTTCTCTATCATTTTTTTCATCTTTGATTATGAGTAGCTACACCCATTAGCTAGGATTGTGGATCAACCCTAGTGTGGGTATGTAATGGGTTTTTGAAATTAATGTTGGTAAATTAATGGGTCTTGGCTATTTAGGCTAATTCAAAGTTTTTATTGCCATAATTAGTGGCTGCAAACACTAATTAGCCTTTTCATGACTTGGGTCTCTCTTGAGAAAGAAGACTTGAGTCTAGAAATGATCCTAATATGAAATTAGGGCATTATCAAGAGATTGGTAGTCCCAATCAATTGGGTTAAACCCAGAAATGGTATAACCCTACTTGAGCTCTAATTAATGGGTTAAACCTCGAGAGAGTAATACCCTAACTAAGCCCCAATTTCTTGATTAATTGACACCCAATTGACCTCGAGGGGGGAAACTAGGGTAAAATCACTCAAACTACGGAGAGGTATAGAGTGATCACCTTCGTGCATTCGTTATAGCTGTATCCCTAACCAAATTCCCCGACCTTAGAATTGAACCCCGTTGTGTATCCACCTAGGCAAAGGTCGCGACCCTAGTGCCTTTATCAATATCAGAAAACAACAAAAAAAACAAATTAGTCAGTAATTAGCTTACAAAAAATAGAGTACACTTAGCATAGTTCAATACCAACAAATGTTTAGAAGTGCAATTAGAAACACTCGACCTTTTTAGATCACTTAGACACTCACCCCCATTATAGACTCTTTGTGGATTCGATCCCGACCATTCGGGTAAAAGTTACACGATCCTTGCCTTCCTACTTATATAGTAATGTGGGTGAGGCGTGATCACTTTTTGGCACCGTTGCCGGGGAATCTAACGGTATGACTATCTTTGTGACTAGAAGCGTAGTGTGTTTTTCTTTCCTTCTATTTTTAACTCCCTTGTTTTATTTACTTAGGTACAATGGCTGATCCGCTAGGAAATGTGATTCCAGGGGAGGAGGTTTATGACAACCAAGAAGATGAAATTAATCAACTTCGTCCACAAAGAAGGGTCCGACATGCAAATATACAGGATGATATCCTAGATCTTCCCCCACCTCCAGCTCCTAGAGCTGCCCCTCGGGTCCTTCCAAAGGAGGGGTACGCTAGTGCCATAGTCCCGCCAAGGATTCAAGCGGGGCAAATGTGATGCTCACTCTCCTAGAGCAAAAAGGATACTTCACCGGAGCAGTGCACCAGAATGCCTATAAGCATCTCAAAGGCTTTGTTGATACCTGTTGGGGGAGTAAGCAAACTAATGTGTCGGAGGACGCATTACGGTTACGGTTGTTCCCGTTCTCACTTCGGGGAAAGGCATTGGATTGGCTTGAGCGTCTCCCAAACCATTCTATATCCACTTGGGACGAGCTCGCGGATAAATTTATTGCAAATTTCTTTTCCCCAAGCCACATGACTTCCCTTCGAGATGAGATTTTGGCATTCAAACAAGAGCCAAACGAGCCACTACATGAAATATGGGAACGCTATAGAACCATGGTCAAGGAGTGTCAGAACAATGACATGACCGAGGCTATGATACAACAAACCTTCTACCGGGGAATCAACACGGTAAATCAATGTGTGGTCAACCAATTGGCCGGTGGTAATTTTATGAAGTTGACGTATCTGGAGGCATGTGAGATTCTTGATGAAATGGCCGACACATCTTCGGCTTGGCAAAGTAGAGCAAATGTGCCTCAAGGGGAAACCGGTGTGAATAATCTCCATAAGGAAGTCCAAGAACAAGGGCAAGCAATTGCCGAGCTCACAACAACCATGAACCAACTTGCTAAAGCCCAACTCCAACAATTGCAAGGGCCGAAGCAAGTGAAAGCCATGGAAGGAGTGCATATGAAAGGAAACCAAAGGAGACCCCGGGGGAGTGTTAGGCAAAATCATGGTGATCAAAGTGATCAAGGACCGAGTTGTCATGAACAAGATGAAGATTATGATAACCAAGATGAGGATGTTATGTATGCAAACAACTACCACGGGCAGGGTAATACTCAAAGCTGGGGGAATCAAAGGCCACGAAACGGGAACAATAACAATGCTAGGAATTGGAGCAATACCAATGATCGTCAATGGAACAACAATAATGACCAACACTGGGGGAACAACAACTAAGGTAATTGGAATGGAAGAAATAACAACAACAATTGGGGAGGCGAATGTAGTCGGGGGTCGGGTTTCCAAAGTCCCCCGATACATCAACAACCAAGCAACCCTCCTCCATATCAATCTCATGGAAAAAGTTCTTCAAGCTCGGATATGGGTCGGATAGAAAACATGTTCAAACAGATGATGGAGAGAAATGCAGAATCTGATGCCCAGATATTCTCTCACACTACTTCTATCCGAAATCTTGAAGTACAAATGGGCCAGATTTCACATGCCTTAAACACACGCCCGAAGGGTGCACTAGCGAGTGACACGGTGGTGAACCACAAGGGTGGGAACAATAACAACACCGGTCATGCCATGGCGGTGACTACTCGGAGTGGAAAAGGTGGTGAAGCAATTACTTCGGGACCAAAGAAGGTTGTTGTCAATGATGAAGTTGTACCCCAAGATGAGTTACCAGTTGATGTCGAACAAGCAATGGATGAGCCAATTGAAGGTGAGGTGAGAATTGACATACATGACAATGGGGGAGATTTGGGTAGAAATGTGAACCTGTCTAGGGAGCACATAATTGACATGCCGGAACCTGTGGCCCCAAAGGCACCATTGCCTAGGCCACCTCCTCCCTATCCTCAGATATTGGCAAAACAGAAGCAAGAGACCCAGTTTAAAAAGTTCTTTTATATGATGAAGAGCCTTACCATAAATGTTCCATTGGTTGAGGCCTTGGAGCAAATGCCATGATACGCTAAGTTCATGAAGGACTTGGTGACTAAAAAGTGGTCCATGGAGTGTGAGACCATTAAGATGACTCACCAAGTAAGTGCTATTGTTCACTCCATGGCACCAAAACTTGAAGATCCGGGTTCCTTCACTATTCCTTGCACGATTTGGAGTGCTGAATTTGCAAAAGCCCTATGTGATCTTGGGGCAAGCATAAATTTGATGCCATATTCTGTGTTCAAGACTTTGGGTATCAGACAACCTAGGGCGACCTCTATGCGCTTGCAAACGGTGGATAGATCAATGAAGAGGCCCCTAGGTATTATTGATGATGTCTTAGTGAAAGTGGACAAGTTCATATTGCCGGCAGATTTTGTTATCCTCGATTGTGAGGTTGATTTTGAGGTCCCTATTATCTTGGGGAGGCCTTTCCTTGCCACCGGAAAGGCCTTGGTCGGCGTTGAAGCTGGGGAACTTACATTCAGAGTAGGTGATGAAAAAGTGGTCTTCCATGGATGCAAATCTATGAAGCAGCCCAACAGGACTGAAGTTTGCTCTTTTATGGACCTCGTGTCCGAGGTTATTATCGACGATGCCAGTGCTATGATCCATGTTGATGATCCTGTGGAGTTGGCCTTGTTGAATCACGAGGACTCAGTGGTAGATGGTATTCTTGAGAGCACCCATGCCCTTCAAGGCATGGGGTCTTATTGTTATGCTCCCCAAAAATTGTCCTTGGACTTGGAGAATAGGAAGACCCCACCAACAAAGTCATCCATTGAAGAACCTCTGAATCTGGAGTTGAAGCCACCTCCTTCCCACCTCAGGTATGAATACCTTGGTCCTTCTTGTAATTTACCAGTTATTATTTCCTCTTGACTAACCCAAATGTAGGTTGACTCAACTTTAAAAGTGCTAAGGAGGAGGAAGAAAGCAATCGGTTGGACCTTGGCGGATATTCAGGGTATTAGACCCGCCTTTTGCATGCATAAGATCATATTGGAGGATGGAGCCAAACCCTCCGTGGAACATCAAAGAAGACTCAATGAAGCTATGCAAGAGGTGGTGAAGAAGGATATTATAAAATGTCTTGACGCGGGTGTTGTCTATCCAATTTCGGATAGCGCTTGGACTTTTCCGGTCCAATGCGTTTCGAAAAAGGGTGGAATGACAGTTATAAAAAATGATAAAAATGAGCTCATTCCTACAAGGACGGTCACCGGATGGCTGGTGTGCATGGACTACCGCAAGCTCAACATGGTAACCAGCAAAGACCATTTTCCTTTACCATTCCTGGATCAAATGTTGGATAGGCTCGCAGCCCAAGCCTTTTATTGTTTCCTCGACGGGTATTCTGGATATAATCAAATTTTGATAGCCCTGGAGGATCAAGAGAAGACTACCTTTACTTGCCCATATGGAACTTTTGCCTTTGCTCGCATGCCATTCGGACTTTGTAATGCCCCGGCCACTTTCCAAAGATGTATGATGGCAATCTTCACCGACATGGTGGAGGACTTTCTGGAAGTATTTATGGATGACTTTAGTGTCACGGGGATTCTTTCGACGAATGTTTGGTTCATCTTGATAGAGTCCTTGCTCGGTGTGAAGAAACAAATTTGGTCATGAATTGGGAAAAATGCCACTTTATGGTGGATGAAGGAATCATTTTGGGCCATAATATTTCAAAGAATGGCATTGAGGTTGATAAGGCAAAGATCGAGGTTATTTCAAAGTTTCCACCACCTAATTCAGTGAGAGGAGTCCGTAGCTTTCTTGGCCATGTCGGTTTTTACCGGCGGTTTATCAAAGATTTCTCTAAGGTTGTGAATCCATTATGCAAGCTGCTAGAGAAGGATGCTAAATTCAGTTTTGATGAGCATTGTATGCAGGCTTTTGAACTCTTAAAATACAAGCTCACAACCACTCCTATTATCACGGTGCCGTATTGGAGTGCACCATTTGAGCTTATGTGTGATGCAAGCGATGTTGTTGTGGTTGTTGTGCTTGGGCAAAGGGTGAAAAAAGAGTTTCATCCAATCTACTATGCCAGCAAGACAATGAATTATTCTCAAATGAACTACACAGTCACGGAGAAGGAGCTTCTATCTATAGTCTTTGCCATGGAAAAATTTCCCCCTTATTTGATGGGTGCCAAGGTCATAGTTCACACTGACCATGCAGCACTCCGGTACCTCATGACCAAGAAGGATTCCAAGTCAAGACTTATGAGGTGGGTGTTGTTATTACAAGAGTTTGATTTAGAGATCGTGGGCCGAAAAGGGAGTGAGAATCAAGTAGCCGATCATTTGTCCCGGTTGGAGGAGCAAGGACGTCCTTGTGACGGACTTGATATCAATGATAGTTTTTCGGATGAACAACTCCTTTCAATGTCAATGCTAGAGATGCCCTTGTTCGCGGATATTGCTAATTTCCTCATCACCGGAGTTGTCCCTTGTGAGATCTCTTCTAACAAAAGGAAGAAGCTTCGAACGGACAACTTGGATTTCTATTGGGACGAGCCTTATTTATTCAAGATTTTCACCGATGGGGTGATCCGGCAATGTGTACCGGAAGAAGAGCAACTAGCTATTCTTGAGTCTTTCCACTCCTCACCGTATGATGGTCATCACGGAGGGGCGAGAACTGCTTCTAAAGTGCTTAGTTGTGGGTTCTTTTGGCCCACTTTGTATAAGGATGCTAGTGACCTAGTGAAGAGGTGTGATGAATGCCAAAGAGCAGGAGGAATTTCCAAGAAGGATGAGATTCCTTTAAATTCGATTCTTGAGGTAGATATCTTTGATGTTTGGGGCATCAACTTCATGGGGCCATTCGTGAGTTCATGTGGGAACACGTACATCTTGGTTGCAGTTGATTATATGTCAAAGTGCGTGGAGGCCGTGGCCTTACCAAATAATGAAGCGCGGAGTGTGATAGCCTTTCTCAAGAAGAATATCTTTACTAGGTTTGGCACTCCACGAGCCATCATCAGTGACGGGGGATCACATTTTTGCAAGAAAGCCTTCGACTTCTTGCTTTCCAAGTATGGGGTCAATCATAAAGTCACTACCCCGTACCACCCTCAGGCAAGTGGCCAAGTTGAAGTGTCTAACAGAGAGATAAAGAGCATATTATCCAAAACGATCAATGCCAATAGGACCGACTGGGCCAAGAAATTAAATTATGCTCTTTGGGTTTACTGGACCGCCTACAAGACACCAATTGGGATGTCCCCATATCGCTTAGTCTTCGGAAAAGCATGCCACCTTCCGGTGGAATTGGAGCACAAGGCTATGTGGGCCTTGAAAAAGTTAAATTTGGAATGGGATGTAGGTGCAAATCTTCGGGTGGAGCAATTGAATGAGTTGGATGAGTTTATATTCCATGCGTACTCCAGTTCGTCCTTGTATAAGCACAAAATGAAGTACCTACATGAAAAATATGCTCGAGGTAAAGAGTTCAAGGTTGGTGATTTGGTCTTATTGTTCAATTCTCTGTTGAGGCTATTCCCGGGAAAACTCAAGTCAAAGTGGATTGGACCTTTTGAAGTGGTATTTGTTACTCTATTTGGGGCTCTTGACCTCAAGAACAAAGTGGTGATTCTTCAGAGTAAATGGTCACCGGGTAAAGCACTATCTTGGCAAATTTGATGATAGCCACGTGGTGGCGCTTCTTCATCTCAAATGATCCCGGTAACATGCATCATGTCGCGATGTTAAATCAGGTGCTTCTTGGGAGGCAACCCATGTGTCTTTATTTTCGTTTTCTTTGTTTTTCTTGGTAGAATAGGTTTCACTGTTGCACTAACAGGTTTTTGGATGTGTAGGATAATTTTGACACAGGAAATTTGGCTAAGTGTGGAAAATGGACCTCACTAGAATTTGCTTCGCGGCCACAGTTGTCTTTTCGCGGTCCGCGAAGCCCCATGGCTGCAACAATAGTTCTCTAGAATCTTGCTTCGCGGCCGCGGTCTCCTTTTCGCGGTCCGCGAAGCCCATTTACTGAAGGATGCACTAAGCCATGACCGACTGAATGACCGCGGACCGCGGTCAATTTTTCACGGTCCGCGGTAGGTAAGAGGGGTGGACCCTAGTTCTTCTCTATAAATAGGCCACTAGGGTTTAATTTTCTACTTTTCGCACTGTAACTGTTCAAAGCTTCCTTGGACTGTGTCTTACTCCTGCATTCTCTGAACCTCATTGATCTCATTCAAACTATCATCCAAGCATCTAGTAAATGTAATTGTGCTTAATTAACTTCTTAATTTCTTCATTTTCTTTGTTTTCATCTTCTTTTTCATAATTTTTCACTTTTTAGGCTTTGAAAATGTTAGGGTTAGTCCAAATAGGTTCATGTTAGTCCCTTGGAATAAAATTACACTGATTAATCGTGTAGGGCTTAACTAAATGAACACGTTAGCGTAGAAAAGGTAAAAACTGGAAACCCTAGGTAGAAACCCATTTCGCGGACCGCAGACCGCGATGTTTGTATTTGCAACCCAAATATGAGTTTTCGCGGACCTCGGTCAATTTTTTGCAGTCCGCGGTCCCAGATATTCAGAATTGATATTCACTGGATCTTACTTCGCGGTCGCGATCAGTTTTTCACGGTCCGCGATGTGAAGGTCTAGAGAGTTATCTCCATCAGAGGTCACCCACCGCGGTCCGCAGTTGATTTTTCGCTGTCCGCGGTGGCCTATCAGCAGTGCGGGAGGAGGATCTGGTGAGGCCATTGAAGAAGAGGAAGGTTATGCCCCGTGCTCAGGATATCAGACTTGTACTGGCAGACCCTCCCACAGAGCAGACCCAGGCATAGAGCCAGGAGGCCTAGACCACCGGAGCTCCATCACAGGCAGCAGCAGACCCAGCCCCTTCACAGCCACAGCCACAGCCAGCAAAAAATCCAGCTCTTTCACAGTATCAAACTCACGCAGACCCTATCCCCTCACAGACACAGCAGTAGGGACCACAGCAGGCCAAGGGCCAATAGGGAGTTTTCTTTTGTCTCTATCTCCCATATTTTGTGCACTATTTTTGTTATATAGCATTGAGGAAAATCTTATCTCTTAGTTGGGGGAGTGGCCCTATAGGCATTTGATTTTGGTTACATTGGGTTGTATAATGCAAACAATATTTTCTTTCTTTTTCTTTATGTTATTTTCCATTTTGGTATGTATAAGTTAACTATCCATTATAAATATTCATCCCCTATGTATATTCATCTAATTCCCCTAATGTACATATTCATTCTATCCCACGCACTTTACTTTACGCACTTTTTCTATTTTATAGCTTCTTAGTTTTCTTTCATAGCTTCTTGTTTGGTTTCGCGCGAGCAATACCTTTGGTTTTCTTAACGCCATGGTTCTTTCCGAAGGTAGAATTTGTGTGAAACGGGTGGCTCATCCCAAGGATGGACGGTGTGACAACCTTCTTAAGGGTTTGAGTCTGTTTTTCCTTTTCTTTTTGTTTTGTCTTTCAATAATGGTGCCTCAAGAAAAGCTTCACTTGGGCCTAACACAGTTGCCTTTGATCCCATGGTCAAAGACAAACCGTTGTGTTTAGGATGGTGATAGTGATGATCTTGAGACTCTTGTGTTGGCCGATAATCATCGGGTGGTTCTTCGGGACCACTTTTTTTTTGTTACTCAAAACACGACTAAGGTCGTTGTGGGCCCTCGACTCGATTTCTATGTCAATCCTTTAGCTGTGAGTGGTGAGAAATTCGTAATTGCATGTCCAAGTTCCGTGCCACTAGTCTAGAACTTGCCCTGAGTGTTGTCTAGGCGAAATTCTAGGTGTAATTTGACTTGACAAGTGACTATAGGCTTTCCTTGGATTGAACAAAGAGTTGAACACTTCCATGACCTTCCAAAAGACATATTCCATAGTCAACCCTTTTGAGCCTTGAGCCCTTTCCTTCAAAACCCAAGTTACAAGCCTTCAACCATTCCTTTACCCTCTCTTGGCACCCGATCTTTCCTTGGAGCTAGGAAAAAAGCATAAAGTTTGGGGGAGAGAAGAGGGATGTGATGAAGTGAAAAAGAAGGTACAAAAGGAAGAAAAGAGAAAAGGCAATGAAAAAGTAAAGAAAAGAAAAGAATGAACAAAAAGAAGAAATAAAGTGAATTGATGAAAAAGCGATGCCAAAAGTTGGGAAAGCATAAGAAGAAGATGGAATTGATGAGAAAGTGTCTCTCCAACCCTACAAAAGATAAAAGGACTCAAAGAGTTAAGAAAAAAAATGTGAGAAGGTTAAAATGAAGTGCTTAAGGAAAGATAAGATTCACTCTGACCAAATACTTCCTACCCTTCACGAAAAGCCTTCATCATGATTCCACAAAATCCCTATATGATCTCAGGTCGAGTGAAACCTGCATTAGTAATGATTTACACAAAGGGAAAGCCTATGGTACTTTGAGCCGAATTTGGGACTTTTTTCTTGATGAGAGATGAGTGATTCCCCATATTCCTCGTTCTGAGTGTCATTATTCTAAAGGTGAGGTGCTTTAGGAATGTTACAGAATAAGAGTCTGGGACCCACACTGACCGAGGTAGTAGTTAGAATTTCACTGATGAGTTGGATCAACCCTTGAAGCTCTTGTATCACACTTGAAACTATGGTTTTGAAAATTTCAAGCAATTTCAATGACTCATTTGCATTAGGGGCTATGGTTAGTCCCAAATGATGCTAGTTGAGGTCACCATTAGTTCAGCCGAATTTTTGTGAAATCTATCCTAGGGGTGGGGCTTATTTTGGTTGCTTGAGGACAAGAAAGAGCTTAAGTTTGGGGGAGTTGATAACTTGGATTTTTGCCTCGTTTTCCGTTCCCCTGTACATGAATTTCAGATATAATGGTACACAAAGTGGCCCCGAAAGCTTATACGTTGTGCTTGTTGCAGGATTGAACCAGAAATGAAGACACTCAGTCTAAAATATGCTCAAAACATGAGTGAATAGGGCACAAGGATCAAACACAACAAAGATGATCAAATAAAAGGCCACCACGGCCGCGGTCCTTATTTCGCAGTCCACCGTGGGATTCCAGTAAAGTTTCCATCGCGGTCCGCGGTGGCCTTCCAGTAAAGTTTCCATCGCGGTCCGCGGTGGCATTCCAGTGAGGATTGACACAAGGCAAGTCTCCACCGCGACCGCAGTCCTCGTTTCACGGTCCGCGGTGGCATTCCAATGAGGGTGGAGGCCAGGAAAAATTCTCACCGCGATCCGCGGTCCGCGGTCGAACCTTACCAGAAGCTCAGCAGCTCGGAAGCCTCATTATTTTCGCGGACAGTGGCTGTGTTTTCGCGGTCCACGATGGTCCCGCATGGGCATTTTTGTCCGAAAATTTGGCATACTATAAATAGACTATTTCGTAATTTCTTTACATATCTTGTAATTTCTGAAGTAGAGATCCCGTGAATATTTTAGGCTTTTCATCATTCTAGTTTTTTCTTGCATTTTTAACATTGAAACTTCAATTTCATTGTCAGGAATCAATTAAATGGGTTCTTCTTCTTCTCTACCATTGTTTTCATCTTTGATTATGAGTAGCTAGACCCATTAGCTAGGTTTGTGGCTCAACCCTAGTGTGGGTATGTAATGGGTTTCTGAAATTAAGGTTGGGAAATTAATGGGTGTTGGCTATTTAGGCTAATTCAAGGTTTTTATTGCCATAATTAGTGATTGCAAACACTAATTAGCCTTTTCATGACTTGGGTCTCTCTTGAGAAAGAAGACTTGAGTCTAGAAATTAGCCTAATATGATATTAGGGCATTATCAAGAGATTGGCAGTCCCAATTAATTGGGTTAAACCCAGAAATGGTAAAACCCTACTTGAGCTCTAATTAACGGGTTAAACCTCGAGAGAGTAATACCTTACCTAAGCCCCTATTGCTTGATTAATTGACACCTAGTTGACCTCGAGGGGGGCAATTAGGGTAAAATCACTCAATCTACCGAGAGGTATAGAGTGAGCACCTTCGTGCATTGGTTATAGTTGTATCCCTAACCAATTCCCCGTCTTTAGAATTGAACCCCATTGTGTATCCACCTAGGCAAAGGTCACGACCCTAGTGCCTTTATCAATATCTGAAAACAACAACAAAAACAAATTAGTCAGTAATTAGCTTACAAACAATAGAGTGCACTTAGCATAGTTCAATACCAACAAATGTTTAGAAATTCAATTAGAAACACTCGACCATTTTAGATCACTTAGACACTCACCCCCATTATAGACTCCCAGTGGATTCAATCCCGACCATTCGGGTAAAAGTTACACGATCCTTGCCTTCCTACTTATATAGTAGTGTGGGTGAGGCGTGACCATTTTTATAGCGGGATTAGTTCATTTTCCTCATCTTCTTGTTCTTCCTTGGGGCGATTTTTAGCATTCAAGAGGGGCAAACGACCTAGTTATTGAAGGTAAGTAAATTCTACCCTAGTATTAGCTTAATGCATGAATTACTAGTTAAATTAACTACCTAATTAGTGAAAATTAAAGATTTGGGTAGTAACCTAGGGCTTTCAAAAATTTAGAAAATTACTCGTGCATTGGATATGAATTCATACAAAAATCATATATTAACAATCCTTAGGTTATGGGTGAGTGTTCCCTTCGAGAATTTTTGGAATCCGAGCATGCGGGCCCGGGCTTGGATTTTGGGATTTCTTCAAGAATGATGAATTTGATTAAATAATAGGAGAATTCCATGCTTTGAGTATAATTTGATATATTTACGTAACGTTTGGTTAGCTTCAATTCCTTTGGGTGACGAGTTCGAAGTTTCAGGCACATTCTTGACCCGGGGAGTAGGTGCGACGCGAGGTGAGTCTCCTTTCTAACCTCGTAAGAGGGAATTGTCCCCGTAGGTGTTTTAAATGTTGTGTGTGATAATTGTGGGGGCTACGTACGTACAAAGTGACGAGAGTCCGTGCGTAGCGTCTATTATTATTATGTCCGGGTAGTCAGGTCCACATCATGCCTTGTGTTTTACTTGAAATGAACTATATGCTTAATAAATAAATGTTACATGTGGCTTATTTCCCTGAGATCATGGAATTTGAGAAAATTTTTAAGGAATTGTTACTGGAAAGTAATTTAAAAAGGAATATTGTGTGTGCATGTGACCACTTCGCAATTTACATTCCGCGAGCGGAGTGTGATTTCCCCCACTCTTATTGAAACGGGTTGTACGCCACGACGGATTTGAAGATGCACTTATGGTTCGGGCCGTTTGATCCTCTACAGTGCATAGAGATGATTACTTTATGGCAAAGATGCACTTATGGTTCGGGCCGTTCGATCCTCGGCAGTGCATAGATGTGAATACTTTATGGTAAGGTGCACTTATGGTTTGGTCCGTTCGCTCGGCAGTGCATGTACACGACTATCTTATGGCTCAGGCCGGTTGTCCTTATCATGTATGCACATGATTTACTTTTTACTAAATTCATGGACATTGATTTGACAGATATTTAGGGGAAGGTGAAGTAGTAATTGTTTATTTATTTCCAGTACTTCCTTGGATTTCAGTGCCTTATATATATTTGCTGCTTCACTGCCTTTACATGCCTGCCGTTTTCATCATATTCTGTTAAATTATATTGTTGGACCATAGTGAGTGTCAAGTCGACCTCTCGTCATTACTTCTTCGAGGTTAGGCGGGATACTCACTGGGTACATATATATTTATGTACTCATGCTACGCTTATGTACTTAATTGTATAGGTTCTGAGGCTGGTGCACCTGGTTGTCAGACCGGAGCTTGATTCTGATTTTAGACGGACCTGACTTCATGGTGAGCTGCTTTCTCCCGGTGATCTCCGGCAGCACCATGGAGTTTCTTTTGCTTATTTCCCGTTTATTTCTTTCAGCAGTGGGATTGTATATTATATCTTTTGTATATTCTATTAGTATGCCCGTAGGACTTGTGACACTAGTTCCTGGCACACACATGATAGTTATTATGGATTACAGGTTTGTATATATATATTGGCTCACGCCTCCTCATGAACGATTTTGATTAAAAACTGGCTAATTATCCTTGTCGATTTATGTCTTAAGTTTTAAAAAAATTGAATATATGTTGAAATGTTTAATCTAATAAGAAGGAACCCTTAGTAAATTGAGTGATGACTTGCCTGACCCCGCTGTTGGGCGACATCACGACCTAAGTTAGGATTTTGGGTCGTGACATTTTACCTCTAGCCTTTTGAAATTTGAATGTTGGTAGAGGCAAAAGAAAAGAGGAAGAACCAGAGAGGCAGGATTCAAAAGAGATTTGCCTTGGATTCTTCCCATAAATAGCGAGACCTTCACCTGATTTTGTGAAAGTCGTTGTGCTCTTATGCTAGGAAGAGGAAAGATGGCAGGGCAACCATGTGAATTGTAACAGATACGAAGAGAGAGGGTTGGGGGTAATAGCGGTTGGATTTGAGGAGAAAATTCATTAAAAATTAAATAGGATTTTTGGAATACAAAAGGGGGATATTTCTGGTGAAAAAATCTAGAAAAGAATTAAGACTTGGGCTAATATTTTGGGCTGAATTAAGAAATTACTTGGGCCGTCTTGTGGACTACTGTTTGGGCCGGTAGAGTTAGTAGAGAATTATTGGGCACTAAATAAGCTGAATTTCCTTTCTTCTTCCCAAATTCTTTGGGCTTCTAATAATCTACAATAATAATATTAATTTTAAATATTCAAGTAACTAACTTATTTGTAATACCTAATTATAATGACTAACGTTTAAATAAAATACTAATCGTAAGATGCCGCAAGATTTATTAAATAAAATTTTGTAATATTTAAAAGTTATTGCAAAACATGTTCTCACTTAGTGAGATAAAAGAAACAAAAATACTTTTCGTAAAAGATAACAATAAATACGATTAAGGCATGAATGATAAAGACGATAATACTAATAATAATAATAATAATAATAATAATAATAATAATAATAATAATAATAATAATAATAATAAAAGTAGTAGTAGTAGTAGTAGTAGTAGTAGTACTAGTATCATTAATACTAGTAATCGTGATATTAAGTAAATAATAATAATAATTAATTATAGTTTGTGCTAAAAATGGTAAAATAATTATTCTTACATTATTAGTGATATTAGATGCTTAAAGAAATAGTTTGGAAGAAAGGAGGGACAAAATTGGATATCAACAAACGGAGCAGATGCATTTGCAGATGTTGTTACTTCCATCTCGAACGGGGTCGGTGCGGCTACTTCAACTTCGACTGGTGGTTGTATCTGTACCACAATAGGAGTAAGAGTGACCGCAGGTTTCTTAGGGTCATCCCCTTCTCGAATAAGCCCAATTGACCCTTCCGGGTCCCATTCTTTGTCAGTCTCTATAGCATTTTCTCGCCCCTGTGATCCGGGAGGGGATTGTTGCGAACGTTAGGTGTAGCCTCATTTGCTTGTATAACCCTTGTATCAATTAGTGTTTGGATCTTGTATTTCAGAGTGCGACATTCATCAATGGTATGACCCTTCATGACGGAGTGGTAGGCATATGTTTTATTTGGATTGACCCATTGAGAGGAGTTTTCCTTCGCAACAGAGGGACTATGAGTGACCTAACCAGCAGCTTTCAGCCTCTCGTATAACTGATCGATAGGTTCATCAATCGGGGTATATTGTCAGGGTTGTCTACGGTCGAAATTTGGTCTGGGTTTATGATAGTTTTGGCGGGCTGGCTGAGTGGTAATATGTCGGCTGGGTGTTATAAGTATGGTAGGCGGTGGCCGGTTGCGGATATGGATGGTGAAGGCTGATATGTGGGTGGAGGTGTTTGATATGTAAGAGGAGATTTTGGACCTTAGGCCACCATCACGGCCCCTACTTCCTTCTTTTTGGATATACCCCCTGACTGCAAGGCTTTGTTCGTAGCTTGGAGTTCCTCGAAATTAGTTACCATTACGCTCTTAATTCCTTCTTCAATCCTTTCCCCCAATTTGATGATGTCGGAGAATTTGTGATTTTCGATAACTATTAGCCTTTCATAGTATTGTGGATCATGGGCCCGGAAAAAGAACTTGTTCATCTGCTCTTCTTCCAATACCGGCCTTACTTTCGCATCTTCCGATCTCCACCGAGTAGCATACTCGCGAAAGGTCTCTATCGGCTTCATCTTGAGATTCTGGATATACAAGACATCTGGTGCATTCTCCGTATTAAACCTGAACCAACCCATGAAATCTAATGTCATGCTTACCCATCTAACCTATTTCTTTGGATTTTGACTGAAGTACCAATATAGGGGGTCTCCAGTGAGGCTTCGCATGAATAGTTTTATGCAAATCCTTTCACCCTTTACAACTCCTAAGAGCTTGTCACAGTATGTCCTTAGATGCACCTTTGGGTCACCTGTTCCGTCAAACATCTCGAACTTGGGAGGTTTGTAACCCTCTAGCAGTTTTACGTCCGGCTGAATACACAGATCTTCAAAGTTCAAACCCTCAATTCTTTACCCCTTTCGACGCCTTGGAGTTGACTTGTGAGCTTCTTGAGCTTCTCTGCCATATTCTTGATGAGCAAGTCCTTCTCGGCAGATTCTGGTGTGTATGAGGTTTATTGCGTAGGGTGAGGTAGAGTTTCTACCTATATGGGGTTGTTTTGATGGATACTGGGGATTTGGGTGTAGTGGTGATCATTGGTTGAGTTCAGCGGATCGGGAGTAGGTTGCGGTGTATTTTGAGGGGTATGGTAAGTGGTAGTTTGTGGATATTGGGTTGGATGATGTTGGTGTTGAGGAGGAGTTGGTACTGATGGAGGATTAAGATTTTGGGGAGGTGTTACGTATTGATGAGGTGCGGGAGGATTTTGTGGATGTTGGTTTGGTGTGCTTTGAGGAGGTGCTGGGTTTTGGGCATTCTGTTGGTTGATATCTGGGACGTTTAAGGTGAGAGAGAGGTTTTCCTAGTTGCGGAGCTGCTCAAGTTGCCCTTGTAACTCCAATATTTCGGCTCCAACCGTAGAACCAAATCATTATGTGCCGGAGTACTGCGACCATCTGAAGTTTCAACATTTTCTGCATGCGTAGCGTTGTCTTTCCTGATACCACTCATTTAATCCATTTTAGCTTTTCCCTTAATTTTAGGATCACTTGGAGGAGGAAGAGGTGGAGGACCTCTGGATCTGGTGTGATATGCTGATGATCCCAGTATGCACGAACTAACCTTAGGGGGTGGGAATAATCAAAACATAGAAAAGCAAAAAGGTAAACAAGTCAGTAGGGAGTTTTGAAAGGGTATTTGCGATATTTAAACATGTATTGCGGAATTATAAATTCGCGTCCTAATTTGGGGGACCTCATTTTGCCCGAGGTAGGCCTAGCAACATAGAGATTTGGAGAAACTTAATGCTGATAATTGCGTCATTTCATTAATATGATAAATAGACAAAATATCTAAAATAACAACAATCGGAAAGAGTTACTAGTGGTATTTTCCTTATTACGATCAAGTTCTAAAATAACTCTAGAAAAACAACTAAACAGCAATTCTAATCTACTTGGTCCCGGAGGGACCTTCTCCAAGCTTGGCCTTCTTGGCCCCATCGATCAGATTCCCCAGGTCGCGCATGTCCAGCAGCAGATACGCCCTTGCTAGATGTCCTTCTTCATTCCCCTCTGCATTCTGAAAATCCGCGATCCTTTTCCTCATCTTCCCTTCAAGTTCCATCAGACCCTGCTCTAGATACTCCAACCTTTCTGTTGATTTTGTAGCAATTCCTCTCCATTCATTGATTGATTCCATGTCTACCTTGTGATGTTCCGAATGTCTGGTCTCAGACTCAATGATTCCTTTGCGCAACCTCCTGTATTTTACTTGTGCTTCAGCAGCGTCGTCTATGACCCTGTTTACTTGATCAATACCTAGCTTGACTTCTCCTACTATGTCATCATCCAACCATGACAGGTCGAAATACACATGACCGACGTGGTACCGATCTGGTTCGATGGTATCCTTTTACACAATGATCTTCAGATGCCACATGTGTTGTGCCTCACACTTGAATAGAATGGCATCACCCTAAAAGTCTGCTTTGTAGTGAACCATCTTTGAAACTCGTGGTATGAATTGTTTTCTCCAGCCTGTCTCATGACCCTGATAGGAGCATAGGGATAGATACCCCTCAACCCAATCAGAACTAAGTGAGGAACATCTCTTGACCTGATTATGAACTTGCTAGTAGGGAACCACTTGAACATCGAATGGACCTTTTCATCAGTCAAATTGCTAAAGAAGTGTACCCAATCCACAGCGTTTCCCGGTTGTGCAAACATGTCTGGGATAAAAGTCATTCTTTTTGGATGGTGGAAATCTATGTGGTAATTCCATGGTCACTGCAGAAATTCTTGACGGTACTGTTGTTTACCCAAAGAATTAGACCCTTTGACTAAAGCTTATTTTTAAGATGAATACGGGTTACTGATACTCTAGGTAATGGAGAAAAATGAATAATAGACAATATTGCAAAAATGTAGAAAATCGAAGTTGATTGTATTCGATAATCAGATGCCTTTACAAGCTGTCTTCCCCTCCCTTATATAGGATATTCTTATAACGTGCGACTCTTGCTATGGTTACTCATTAATGACCAATTATGACATTAATGAGGCGTTAGAAAGGATAACAGTAATTGGGGTTAGGTTACATAACGTTCGAGTAATCAATTGCGGGTCCTTGAGTCTGCCTGTAGCTTTGTCTAGATTCATTCTGACCGTGCCTCTCTCCCGTTTTGATCAAGTTGAGTTTCCCGTGGCTGATAAGTTCGTGGGTTTACTGAACCGTGCCTCTTTGTACCGTACCTCTTCAAAGAATCACATCCAGCTGTCGCGTTTTCCTGTGTCAACGTGACTAGTTGAGTTGTCAAAAGTTGGCTTACGTGTGAAACTCTTTTTTACCAATACAGATTGTCCCCCCACTTACCATATATTTAACGATTAATATTTGGTAAGTGGATATTAATTTATGGTGCTGCCGTTTTTCCTTGATTCATTGTATCCTTCTCTGCACCATATGCGTCGTTTGTCACTTCTATTTAATGCTCATACCACGTGTCCTTTTCGGATTGGTTCTGCATTTACTCGGCACCTTTTAGGGATTTTTGCGGCTGNAAGTGACATCTTCAATTATGACTTTTCATAATTATTTTCCTTTTTCTTCATGTTTGACGGTTGTCTTCAAGTATAAATACATGTTTTATTTTTTTGCTTCCACGAAACACTTTTCTAACTTTGTCTTTTGTAAAGAACTTTCTTCTTTGCCTTTGTAAACATGTCTTCTTCAAACCAACCTCAAAGAGTAATAGATATTGAAAGTTTAGCACCATCTTCTGCTCCGACTAGGAGTCGGAGGGGTGGTAGAATTAGAAGTCAAGGATCCACTCCTTCGAGGGGCTCCTCTTCTTCTCAGATGGTTCCTCCTCCTTCCACTAGATCTCCAGTTTCTCCGAGATTTAGGGCTTCTTGGTCTTTGTCTAGAGGTAGAGGCAAATGCCTTCGTGAACTTGGAGTCGATGAAATTGTCCCTGCTGAGTTTGTTTTTGCTAGGGATAATGAAGTTCTTGTCGATCAATTTTCTTCTCTTGATAGTGTCAAAAGATATCCAGCCCTTATAATTGAGGGTCAGATTTCCCTTGTTCGGAGGGAGTGCTTTTGGAAGTTTGACTTTCCTTTCTATATTCCGAATAGTAATCAAAGAATAACGTCTTACAAGATAGGATATTCTTTTTTTTATATGTATCCTTTTACTTTAGGCTTTAGAAACCCCATTGACCCAGTTATAATTGAGTTTTTCCATTTTTTCAATATCTGCTTAGGACAAGTTGGCCCGCTTGTGTGGTGAGTTTTCGCATGTCTTAGGAGTTTGGATTCTTTAGCCTCAGTTCCTTTTACCATCAACCATCTTATTCACCTCTACTCTCCTACATTATTTCGTGAAGAGGTTTTTACTCTGACTGCTAGAAGCAAAAGAGTGCTGGTAACCCCTGGAGACGATAAGGATAGGGGCTGGTACCTCCGTATGTTGTTGTACCCACTGTTGGTTTAGTGGGTGAAGAAAATCTTCCCTTCGCTGAGAAGTGGAACCGCGCACGTGAGTGTGCTTTAGCTCACATTTACTTTTTCTTGTTTTAACTTGAGATGTTTTATTAACACCGTATCTGTTTTTTCTTCTCTCAACAATCATGAATACTGTTGTGAATGTCTCCGGTATTCGTATTGGGTAGAAAAATTGTTATACGTTGCTCCTTCAGAAGAGAGATCTTGGAAGTACCTCGCTGGGAGGTACGGTTGGCAAGTAAATACCCACGGTAAGTGAATCTCTTGTTCTTGCTTCTTTCCTTACTCGAGT
>ML353701.1:0-43205 GCA_005239505.1 Nicotiana paniculata | reverse complement strand
TTTGTAAGGCTAATATACAGAAACATAGTTAAGGTTTTAGGTTGGGGTTTCGTGAAAATGGATAAAAGAAAGTGGTAGTGCCATTTGTTTGCCATGGTCATTCACGCCCAGTGATTGATTTGTTCTATAGCCCAGTTACCAATGATGGGTTATTCCTCATTAGCGTCAGCAAAGGTATGTTAAAGCTATTCCTTCTTTCTCTTGGCATGATCCAAGTAACGATACGTAAACATAATGCTATTCATAAGTATTTCTACTCTTAGAAATTAAGGATGTCTATGTTATTTATTCTTGTAAAATAATACTCAAGCATGTCTAAGTATGTCCCTAAGTCCCTATTGAGGTATATGATAGAGATGTTAATATATATAATATAGTGGTACATGTACATGAATCTTCATGCATTACCACTGTGCTACGGTCGGCCGGGCAATTACCACCGGTTGGGCAGTTATGTATTATTATTTACCACCAGTCAGGCAGTCATGCATTTACCACCGAGCTACGGCCTGTTGGGCAGTTATACATTTACCTCCGAGCTACGGCTGGTTGGGAAGTTATGCTTTTACCACCGAGCTACGGCTGATTGGGCAGTTATACATTTACAAGCGAGCTACAGCTGGTCGGGAAGTTATGCATTTACCGCCGTGCTACGGCTGGTCGGGCAGTTACTACTGATCAGTTGGACAGTCATGCATCATACAATATGGATAATAGATTCAAAGAGAAGTACAAGTATGCGTATACGATGGCACTTCAGAGATTCAGGTTGATTCTAATATGTCTTTAATTAATGTTGACTTATTGTTATGTTTCAGTTCTACCTTACATACTCAGTACATTATTCGTACTGACGTCTTTTTATTGAGGACACTGCATTCATGCCTGCAGGCATAGATAATCATATTGTTGAGCCCTCATGCTAGACGAGGTTAGAATTCAGCGAATGATCGATAAGACTCCACCTCATCCGGAGTGCAGCCGAGTTTATAAGTCATCGTGTTAGAGTTTTGCTACAGACTTATGGGTAGGCCGGTACCCTATCCCATTTGATGTCAAATAATCTTAGAGTCTTTTTAGATAGAGGTTCATTTTGTAGAGTATGTCATAGGACTTGACGACCCATATGTATTCATGTTTTAAGAACGATGTTTCACTGATATAATGTTTACCCACTTATAATTATACCTTATGAGTTGTCGCCATGTGGACCCATGATAGTTACGAAAGGAATGAATTCAGCTAACTCGACCTATGTATGTTTTAGTTTTGGTCGAATGATCATGATTTACAGAGTGGTTTGCTCGGTCCATCACGACACCGGATGCCAGCCACGCCTCCCTAGAATCGGGGCATGAAAAAATAAAGATAGAATCCATATAATTAATTATGGGATGAAAATCTAATGTTCAGAGACAAATCTAGTACAAAATTACTTAAAGTAGTAAAGAAAACCGGTCAGGTGCTCTTACAAAAACCAAACTTAACCAAAAATTTTCAAAAAGTTCTATTTATACTAAGCTGAAAATATGTGATGAAAATGCCCCTGCGGAGGTCATGCGGTCACATAATTCTGAGTGCGGTCTGCACTCTGAGCTTGACTGGTCAAAAGAATCGGTTCATCTTTCCTTTAGCACTTCATATTCTCTTGTTGGCTCATAATTTGCCGACTCTTTGAGTCTTTTTCTTTCTCCTTAAGGGGACTAGAGAGACTTGACATCAGTCTTTCTTTGTCATGCTATTCACGATCTCCTTCTTTGCTTTCTCCATGCTTTGAACTTTTTTCTTCTTTTGCATTGTTTCAACCCTTTCACATTATTCACTTTCTTTTTGTGTTTTTCTTTGTTCTTACTTTATTTTTCTTTGCCCTTTTCTCTTTCTCATTTCTTTTGTCTTTTTGTGCCTTGAAAGCATGTTTAAACTCCTTGTCTCTCCCCCAAACTTATGTTCTTGCCATTTGAATCACATGAGTGCTAAAGAAAAGTTGGGTGCCAAGAGAGAGTCAATATAAAACGGTTAAAGGCTTAATGTGGTTATTGAAAAGAAAGGCTTTAGGATCAAAAGGGCTTACTAAGGTTGATATCCTTGGTGGGCCATGCAAGGTTTCAAAACGGTACAAGGAGAGCCTACAATCACTTCTCAAGCCAAGCTAACTTAGAATTTTTCCTAGAAACAAATTCGGGGCAAGTTCTAGACCATTCGCCCGGGTACTTGGACTTGTAACAAAATACCTCACCTCTCACACAACCGGATTGTTAAAGAGAAAGAATTCTAGGGCCACAACAACCGCATTTAAGATTGAAAATCTCTACGGTTCAATTAAACCATCCGATAATTGACTAAGTCGACACAAGATTCACAAGGTCTCTAACTAGAGCTATTTCTATACAAAAACTTGTTTTTAACCATAATCGCATAGTTAAGTGTGTTGGTACCAAGTTAAACATGCTCGACTCCTTTTATTAATTACTGCTATTACATCAAAAACTAACTCAATCCCTTAAGAAGGTTGTCACACCATCCATAGTTGGGAAGAGCTACCCGGTTCACACAAGACCCACCCTGGGAAAGAACTGTGACATTAAGAAAACCATGGATTATTGTTCACTAAAACCTAAGAAGAAGCTAGAAAACTCAAAAGAAACTACTAAAGTAATAAGAAGTTATACTACTAAGAAAGACAAACTAAAGAAGCTACGAAATAAACTACAGAAAGCAAGATAAATGAATATACAAACCGAAGTAAAATGAATATATACATCAAACGAAAGGGAAGAATATATACATTCAAAAGTGAAAATAAAGATAAAAGAAAAATATATACATACCAAAGAGAAAATAAATATAAAAGAAAAAAAATTGTATCAGAGTCATTACATGCCAAAATCAATGTCTCAATCAGTCATCAAAATAGACCACCCCCCAAAAGAAAAATAAGCATTGTCCTCAATTCTTAACAAAAAATAAGAACAGGGAAGGGTAGAGAGTTAAGAGAACTCTCTAAGTGGTCTCAATCTTCATGGCATCTCCAGCGCCCTCGGTCTACATAGCATCCCCAGTACCCATAGTCTCCTTAAGATGAATCTCATCATCATCTGGCTGAGAGACAACCAGGTTGCTGAGCATCTAGATCATCTCCTCAACGGTGTGGGCAGTAGCATCTGGCTCCTCAGACTGGCTGACTGCTGCCTCAGATGCCTCTGGTGCTACCTGTGCTGCTGGGGCTGCTATCTCCATGTGTAGGTCCAATGGTAGATCTCTGGCAGATGCAATCTTGGCAACCTCCTGTCTCAACTTCTCCACCGACTAATTTGACTCCCAAGACTTCCTCATCTTCTTTGTTTGCTTCCTCAACTCCTCAATGACCTGCCCATGTGCCACAAGGGTATCCATTATGGTCTTCTGGTTATCCAAAATCTTCTTCAAAGATTCCTCCACTGATGGAGGTACCTGTGGGTATGCTAGGGCAGAGGACTATGCTGCAACATCACTGGATATGTTAGACAACTTTGAAGTAGCTTCCTTCATCCAGTTGATGAGATTCGCCAATGTCTAGGAGACTCGCATCACAGTCTGTGGATATGTGGCTGAAGCTAGTAATGATAAAGGGGATGATGGCCTTGATGAAGAGGGTGGTGGCATGGCTGCTGTAGAAGGCATGGCAGCTGTGGACGGCCCAGTAGTTGAATCAGCAACTACTATGCTTCGCTAACTTCGGGTTGTCAACATCCTGAAGGTGGTACCATGAGAAAGGCTTCTTGGCCATTACTTTTGTATCAAATGGCCTCGGCTCCACCCTTTGATCATTGAAGTATTCAGTGAGGAATTCAGGGTAGGGATATGATCTCTCCTCCTTATGGACAGCTAAGGTAATGTTGGTGGACATGATGGCCCCCACATTTATTGTATACCCAACCACAATTGAAGCCACCAAGACTACTCGGGGAAATGGCAGGTTTTTCTCATTCAAGCACATGTCAATTCTGTTGCATACAAATGTTTGCCACCCTTTTGCTTCAAAATTTAGGGTGGCCTGGACTTTAGGGACCTCTGCTGTGAGCCACGAAGGTGGTGGTCCTCGAGCTTCCAGAATATTTGCTAACCATGGCCTAGAAGCCTCTCCCAAAGCCAGTTTTTCCAAGTATTGTACGGCCTCCACTTCTTCAAACCCCACATATTTGTTCAGAGCAATTGGGTCAAATCGAATTTTCAGATTTCTTACTTTGGTTACCTTGGTACCCTTCTTTGTATGAGCTACATTGGAATAAATTTCTCTAACCAGGTCCTCGTTTGAGGTCGAGGACATCTTGGGTGAACCATTTCCATCATTTTCTCTCCTGGAACTATCTGAGGACTTTTGGATTGTGAATGTCCAAGTCCTTCATCAAAAAATGTCGCTCCAGTGTGAGCGATCTTTGGGTTCATAATTCTCGAAATCATGTTGAAGGCCGCCAGGCTAACGAATCTATCCTCCCACATCTCCCTCTTCATTGTCCTCTCAAGGTTACCCACATGAGTGTCACCTCCTCTCCTGTCATCTGGTATATCATCATCATCATCATCATCATCATCCACATTTATTGGTGCGGGAGGAGGAGGTGAAGAGGAGGGCTCAAAACTCTTGATTCCTGCATCAGAACTAGTGGAGGAGCTATCCGTAGGCCCATTGCGCAGTTGATAGCGCCCTGTGGATTGTGGTTGATGGGATTGGGTTTTAGGCTAGACCTCCACAGAGTGACCCTTGGAAGTTTCCCTAGACGGGGCATATTCACTGGTGTCCGAGGAGTCAGGAAGTCTCCTAATAGTAGCTTTCTTGTTTATGATTTTCTGGACGGCCAGTGGTAGGTTACTCTTGCCTCGGCCTCGGCTCCGGGAGGGTTCACCCCTCCCTTTTTGTGCATTACCTCTACAACAGGATCTACCCATTGTCTGAAACACATAGTAATAGGAATCAGTTAGAATGAAAGATCAAAGTGTACACATATGCCTGTTAAAAAGTTGCAGTAAAACAGACTCCGAAGAGGCTATGCAAACAGCACAAAAATGAGTGCTGCAGCAGACAGCCGAGTGCGGACCGCACAATTTCATAGTATGGCCGCACAATCACAAGTGCGGACCGCACAACCACATGTGCGAACCGCACAAAAGTGAGTGCGGCCCCACAACCCTCAGGTTCAGAATATGGCTTCTCTGATCTTTCAGTAGTGCGGCTCGCACATTTTCACTACGGCCGCACAACCACAAGTGCGGACCGCACAAAATTGATTGCGGTCACACAACCCCAGGTTCAGACTACTGGGGTCTCTGATCATTCAGTAGTGCGGACCGCACAATTTTGCTGCCGACCACACAATTCCACTATGGACCGAATAATTTTGAGTGCGGCTCGCACAAATTAAGCATCAATTTACCCTAACTCTTACTTGTGCGGTTTGCACAAAAATATGTGCGGTCGCACAATTTAAAAATTACGGGAATTGATTTTTAGTTCATGCGATTTTTCACAGATAAGCCAAGCTATGAGCAATTACACATGATTAGCTATTTACCACCCAATTAACATTTTAGGCACTACCTACATGATTCTAAGCACAAAAATTGACTAACTATTGATTTTTAGGCATGAGACTAACCCCAGGAAAAAAAAACAAAATGAAGAAAAAAAGAAAAATAAATTGAAAAATCTAAAGATGTAATGAACATACCAGTAATGAGGGATGCAAATGAGAATCTACACAGATAGAATGCTTGAAATTTGAGATTAAATGCACTTTTCTTGCTTAGGGTTTCAGATCTCAAAGAGGGAAAATGTGAATAGTGCATGGAGGTCCTATTTATAGGTTGACCTAGTCGGTGCAAAATTTACCCGAGTGCGGCCGCACAATTTTGAGTGCGGTCCGCACTCTTTACCTGTTCCTTTGGAGAATTGCTACGGTCCGCACAAAAGTGAGTGTGGCCGTAGAATTTGTGCGGACCGCACAATTTTAAGTGCGGCCGCACTTTGTTAATAAAACTTGACAGGTCAAACTTCAGAGAGCATGTATTTTTGGCCTTCCAGTTGATTTTGCCCACACACAAAATTGTGCAGTCGCATAGTGATTGTGTGGTCCGCACTTTTGTGACACTTAGCCAATTTTTTTTTCTTGCATAGTCCCTGCAATGCACACCCATTCTTGCACACTTAAAAACTAGTTAGCACAAAGCACAACCTATCTAAAAAGAAGAAAAATAAGAATATGAAAAGAAACATGGGTTGCCTCCCAAGAAGCGCCTGATTTAGTATCGCGGCACGATGCAGGTTACCATCAATCACTTGAAATGAAGTAGTTCCACAACATGGCCATCATCAAACTTGCCAAGATAATGTTTTACTCGGTGCCCATTGACTCTAAACACTTCATTGTTCTTATTTTTAAGATCTAAGGCACCAAAGGGTGTCACATGAACAACTTCAAATGGGCCACTCCACTTGGATTTCAACTTTCCCGGAAACATCTTTAATCGAGCATTGAACAATAGCACAAGATTGCTTTCTTTGAATTCTTTATTCCGGATATACTTGTCATGGAGGTACTCATCTTGTCCTTATACAATGACAAACTTGAATATTCATGGAACTCCACCCTTAGGTTGGCAGCTACATCCCACTCAAGATTAGGACTCTTGAATGCCCACATAGTATTGTGCTCAAGTTCCACCGGAAGGTGATAAGCTTTCCTGAACACTAACTGATACGGAGACATACCAATTGGTGTTTTGTAAGCTGTCCTATAAGACCAAAGAGAATCATCAAGTTTCTTTGACCAATCTATCTTTGGCATTTAGTCTTTGAAAAAATACTCTTGATCTCCCGGTTGGAGACTTCAACCTGTCCACTTGCTTGAGGATGATAGGGGGTCGACACTGTCACACCCCAAACCTGGGGAGGCGCTGCTGGAACCCGACACCGTGCTGGCCCGAGCGAACCAACATAATATATATTTTGTATTATTCTATCGTAGGTAAATGAACCGAAGTAAAGCATGGGGAAATAAAAACTTATATATATGACATACTGGCCTATAAGACCAAAAAGGGTCACCTGTCACTGAACATAGGCCGTCATGGTCATATAATCTTTCACGCACATGACATATGTCCACAAGCCTTTAAGAGTACATAAATGTCATAAAGGTCGGGACAGGTCCCCACCATACTAATCAATACATTTCCTAATCATACTAACAAATAAGCAACTCCGGAGAAAATGGAGCGCACCAACACATTCTCCTGAGCTGATAGCCTACTTGGAGGACTCACATCCTGTCTATCGGGACCTGCGGGCATAAAATGCAACGTCCCCAGGCAAAAGGGACGTCAGTACAAATAATTTACCGAGTATGTAAGGCACATAAATAAGTATATAAAAGACATGGAAGAAACATGGAGTAAATGACTCAACCTGTAAGTCTGGATAACTTTGTACATCATGAAATACTTATAGTGTCATGCATATGCGTATGAATGTCATTTTGTGCATAGGTACATGTTTCATAACATCATCAAGCCTCTGAGGGCATACCATCATATCATGTCGGCCACTGTGGGCAAAATCATAACCGTATACCAGCTACTCAGGTGGTGGTGCGTATATAACGTCATAACCTTTTTCCATACCCCATATACATATATTATGCGCGTATATAATGCCATCTGGTCATGGGTCACTATAAATATATAAATGAATGCAATGCATAAGAAGTAAGTAAATAAGATCTCTCGGAATATTATGAGACCCATGAACAGACGATATGATAGTAGGACATATGGGGAATCAAGAACATAGGCAACCCTAATACTTCTAAGAATAGAATCATTCGTGAAACTTGCGTGCTTGCTTGTTTCGTTGTATCATATGGAACGTGCCAAAAAGAAAGAAGGGATAGACTTAACATACCTATATGATCTCTTTCTTATAACTCAACCAATCTCAACACAACTTCTCGCATCTACAACAAGTGAAATGATAACATATAATGCCGTACCATCGTATTTGGCTAGTCGTATGACTTAAGGAAAATCGAGCAGCAATTCCCCTGTTTTGAATACATCCCAAAGACCACAAAGGTTCATCAACATCCCAAAAACAACAACTATAACCAACAATAGCAACAACAACAATATAAACCAATATGAGTTTCTCCGATTATCATAACAATTATACTGAGCGACAAGCTCGTTTTTGCTCATAACAAGATATAAATTGAATCCAAATCTTATTCCATAAATTAGTTTACAAGCTTAAGAACATCATACTTATATGTACCATATTATTTCTAGTTTAAAATATCCACAAAATGCCTTACAAAACAGCCTCATACGTCTAGCATCTTAATTTTTATCGTCAATCACTTGTTTTTCATATTTTCTTCTTCAATCAACTTAATTAACACCTAGAAAAGTTTAATAACAGCAGCCACAACATTATCAAATTATTTCTCACAATTTAAAGCCACCATAAATCATATATTTAGCCACAAAATAGTCCAACCAAAAAGACAACTATATCCCATGTTCTTTCAAGTGCTATCTTATGGTTTTTCACTCAATCAACACAACCAACACAAGATTAACCTTAGGCACAATCAAGAAGATGTTATACATACCTAGTAAAGTAGGTAAAACTCGAAACAATTTGTCAACTTAGCTCACAATAGCCCTCAATCAGACCACAACATCATAGAAGCATTCTCTTGTAGTCTTTAACACCTTTGATGATGATTTGTTTTGATTTCTCTTGAGTTTGGTTCTTGTGATTTTGGACCAGTTCTTGGATAGATTGAGAGTTTTTTGTTGTGAGAGATCTCTGGATATTTATGAAATGTAATGGTTAAATACAACTTATAAGTCCACCGCCTCAATTCTCCAAGTAGGTGGGTAAGCTGCCTGCTTGGCAGCTTGAGCAGTACAACTTCGGACAATTGTATCTCTCTATTCCGATATCGTATTGAAAAAGGGTTTTATGCGTTAGAAAATAGACATATGGAGATTTAATTATATATAAATATACCCTTTTAATTCTCAATATATTGGGAGAAAACTACGCCGCAACTTGGCCTATAAATCTGTCAGTTTCTCCGAGTGCGGCAACTGACTTGGCGACCCTACTTTAAAAATCAATATTTCTCTACCCCGATGTCGTATGAATAAATGGTTTGGAAAGTTTGAAGATAGGTTCCAAGACCTTAATTTTGGTATGATATATTTCCCAAGATGATATCATAAATCTTATGAATTTAATTTCTCAAAATGGCTCTTTACAAGGCAAATCTTAACTAGATTTTTTCGTAAGTTAAATCTAATTTTTCCCAAACTTTATATTTTACATCCAAACATCATATATAGTAATATTATGAATTTACACTCATTCAAATAAAGTCTCATATTCATTATACATCACCTTAGGACGCACAGGATGTAACAGACACTTTGTGAGTGAAACCATACTTGGAGAGTAAAGTATCAAAAGATTTGTTGCAAAAGTGCGATCCCACATTACTACTAATGACCCTTGGAGTACCAAATCTTGTGAATATGTTCTTCTTCAAGAATGCTACCACACTCCGAGCTTCATTGTTGGGAAAAGCCACGACTTCAACCACTTCGACACGTAATCCACAACTACCAATATATAGGTGTTCCCACATGAGCTCACAAACGGACCCATGAAATCAATGCCCCACACATCAAAAATATCAATCTCTAAGATAGTGGTGAGGGGCATCTCATTTTTCTTAGAAATCTCACCGGTCCTTTGGTATTCATCACAACGCTTGATGAGGTCGGTAACGTCCTTGTAAAGAGTAGGCCAATAGAATCCAAAAATTAATACCTTTGTAGCTATTATTGCACCACCATGGTGACCACCATATGGAGAAGAGTGGCAGGACTCAAGAATTCCCAATTGTTCTTCTTCTGGTACACATCTTCGGATCATACCATCGGTCTCACTACCCAAACCGATGGGCCGCGATGGGCACCCGGTATCTTACTGAACCGAGTACCAACTGTTACACCTCATGTTTTCATACATGGAAGTACGCCATAAGTAAATTGATGAAAGCTCGGAAATGAGATGTTACATTCCGCATTTTTGTACGTTAAAGTTTTGTCGTTAATTGACGTAAGCTGGGAAATGAGATTATTTCGAGATTATAAGTATTACACTACTTCAAACAAGTGATAAATAAATTTGTGAAGGTGAGAGCGTCAGAGAATCAAAGGAAGTAAATTTCGTCAAAATTTGGCATATTGGGATAAAATACGGGTCAAGCGTTAATACCCGATATTTATGGACTAGTACTATATAAGGTATCATATGAGTATAATAGTATTATGTATAAGGCTGTATTAAAAATAAGTAGTATTTTAAGTAATTTGGAATAATTCTTAATTACGTAGGTAATTGATAAATTATTGATTAGTGGAAGATTAATAAATTATTAATTAATTAAATATTGGATAAGATTAAGTAATCTTACCTTTAACGTGGCAGCATACCACTTTTTGGACAAATGACTCTTAGTCATTTAGGATTAGTGGCAAAGAGATGTGTTAATCACATTACACTTCCTTTCTATTATCTTGAACACAAAACATTACATCAAATTCCTATAAAAATTCCTTACCAAAACTCTATAATCAGTTCTAAAACGGAACAACAACGTGATTTTCAAGCAATTCCTACAAGATTTCAATCAAACCTCTTGCAACCAAACAATTCCAATGATAATTGTTGAACCGTAGCCACGTAAAATTTTGCGGTTCTAAAGGAGTACGGTGCAATATTTTTCAAGAATACTATACAGATTTTCCCTACTCCAGGTATGTTAAGGCTAAGCTCTTCCTTCATTTTTCATGATCTTGTAATTATACGAGTTTGACAACGAGACACAAAGAAAAATTCATCTCCCGGAATTTACGTATATTTTCCTAGTCTTATAAGTGATAATATTCTTCTTATCAGGACTTCATATTCAATTGAGTATTTCCTTCTTCCAGTCAAGAGAGTAGAGAATTTATATATACAATATTACAGTATTTTCATTACCAGCGAGCTATAATCGATGGTCAAGTCCTATTGCACAACCTCTGATCAGATGCTAAGTTATATACCGAGCCTACTGTGGCCGAGCGCCTATGAGCGGGCCCAGTTGGTCGAGATACCGAGCCTAGTATGGCCGAGCGCCTATGAGCGAGCTTACTACGATAAAGTAGTTATATATATATATGTATACCGAGCCTTATAGGGCCGGACAACTATTTTACTTACTATATTGAGAGAGTTGAGTCAGTATCTATATCTTCAGATTATCTTTGACTTCCAGTTGCTTTCACTTATTATATTATCAGTTCAGTTTCAGCTTCCAGTATATAGCCTTACATACTCGATACATTATTTCGTACTGACGTCCCTTTTGGGGGGCGCTGCATTTCATGTGTGCAGGTTCAGATAGATAGACAGGTAAACCTCCTCATTAAGTGTTGTCCGAGTTCAGCTTGATTATGCCTTTCGGAGTTGCCGGATCTAGAACTTTATGTACATCTTGTGTATATATGTATATATGTTATGAGTAGGTCAGGGAGCTGTTCCGATCACAGTATATCTACTAGTAGAGGCTTGTAAACAAATTCTGTTAGTTAGTGCAGTATGTTGGGCTGGTAGATCTTTTATGTATATTTTGTTGGTTTGCCAGCTGTAGTAGTTATGACGGCCTTGTCGGCCCAACTTTATATTGATATTTAGTCTGCATTCGCAGTTGTCTTTCAATGTGGACCATGGCCAAAGTATGCCATCACATGTTCAGAGTTCCTTAGTCGCAAGTTAGTACGCAAGGATAGATGAGGCACTGGTGACGGTCCCCAGGTTCGTGTCATGACAAAAGTGGTATCAGAGTAGTTCTGTTCTAGGGATTCTACAAGCCGTGTCTAGTAGAGTCTTGTTTATGGGTGTGTCGTGCACCACACTTATAAGCAGGAGGCTACAGGTCATTTAGGAATGTCACTCTTTCTTATTACTCTAGATCGTGTGGTAGAGCTCAGTTGTAAGAACTCAATTTCTTAAAACTCTATCTTATTCATGATACAACGATGCCTACATTCAGAAAGATAGTCGGTAAAAGATATAGCCGTGGAAGTGTTGAGTCAGAGGAACTCGATTTTGCATCATGCTTATGATGAGTAAATGTCAGGTTTTCTGCAGACCATGCGTGTACTAAAAGGTGTAAGGTTCTTGATAAGGAGTTTTAAGGCAAGAATACTTACCCACTCTTATGGTAAAAAGGAATAACAGAATCGGAAGGTAAACACAAGTTTTAACAAGTAAAAGAAGCAAGGTGAGGAAGGGTACGAGGCGCCCAGTTAATGAAGGTTAACCGTATTTATAATTCAGGTAGAGGAATATAAGCCTTTTGAGTTACCTTCAACAATAACAGAGGTATGTACAAATTGGCCACACCGATCTCAGTTATTCCCTATGGGAGCTAATATATATGGTTTAAGAGAAGGATGGGATATCAGGATCTGGCTGGGGTTAGAGTCACCCAAAATGGTAGATGAATTGTTTGCATTAGTTGACATTGCCGAAGGATATTGTAAATGTGCTGATAGATCTCTCTATGAGACACCTAGATGGAGCACTCTAAAATAGTACAACTAGCCATGAGTACTAGAAATATAGGAACCGGAAACCTTGAAGGGATAAATATTACCTTAGTGTGGATCCCGTCCCTAATAGAGGGACAATGTTAGGCATCCCGAAGAGCCAGTAGATGGATCAAGGGGAGGTAAAAGCAAAAAAATGTCTTGTTAAAGTTTTCAGAATAAAGTGATAGATAGAAATATTAGCAGGGAAGTATGGAGAGGGATAATGAAGCAGTATGAGTGAGATGCGATACTTGGATGGCAACGGTAGAGTATTACAGAATCTATGGTCAAATGAAGAAAGAGACGAGAGGTGATGAGCCTTAAGACGACAAAAGAGTATAAGCCATACAGTCAGATCTTCATTTCGAGAAATAAGTTTGCAACTCTAACGTGATTAATAGAAGGAAAAGTTAGATCCCACAGTAATAGAAATCAGTATGGATTGGTGAACAAGATAAACAAAACATGAATTAGGAACTGAGTAATTTGATAATAGTCAGCATAATGAGAATTTCAGATTGTATTCCGGCAATAATAAAATCGACAACAGAAGAAGATCTATGATGAATTCAGAGAATGGTCATTCAGGGAGACGCTTCCCTAAAAAAGCAATATGAGAAAAGTTAAGCTTAAGGGATTGTGTGTTCCAATTACACTAAGTGTCACCATCGCGAGTAAGTAATTTTGTTATCCTTGGTACGTAATGATTACCGAAAGGCGAGTAAGGGTCATCGATGATACGAAAAGACGCCAAAGATGAAGAGGTAAAACATCTATAGGTAGATCGTCGTAGCACTAACTCTTAGTACTTCCCAAAAGGGGGGAATATGGAGTGGTGTGCACTAAAGTCAGAATTAAGTGGTTCTAGTAATCATGGAATAGTAAAGGAAGAATGCGGTAAAAAAGAAAAAGGAATGAGATTACGCTTATTCAGCTCTTACGTATATGCTACGATTCCAGAACATTAAGCAAGCACGATGCCAAGGAGAGGAAGTAAGGATTTCGGCCCGGGATGTTATTGATAAATAAATAGCCAGCGCAAGATGTAAGTTAAGATAAAGGAAGTAACCGAAGAAAGATTACGTGGAGTATTGATATGAGAATGGACCAACGAGCAGTCAGTAGTTGATTCGGGAATAGTCTAGTTATCGATAGACAAGAGGTTACAGATAAATCAATAGACCATGTAAAATAAACATAGTGAACCCCAACATGGGGAGTTCAGTCTCGCATATTTGACATCATAACCCTTGAGAAATATTCGGGTAGGATTTGGGGTAGTTAAAGGAATCATATGAGTATCACGGAAAAAAAAGAGTGATACTGGGAACCTAAAAGCACAAGGCCATAGAGGTAAGCAACTACGGATAATTATAGGCAAGGAAGGACATCAAAAGGTCTGTAATAAGCTCACAGCTTTACAAGAGTCAAGGGTTCTCCCTAAGTACTACAACAGAAGACTAACTGAGGAAATAAGGAAGAAGACTTCAACCTAAGTACAACGACCTAAAAAGAAAATGGTCGTGTAACAACAGTCTCACAACAACATTGTAAGCACTCCAAAGGAAAATGGCACCTACCGTGGCTAATGAACGGAAAGTAAAATTAAAAGTGATATTCGAGATCATATGAGTTGCATGAAAACTCTGGCATGCGTGGGAACTAAGATAAGCTAAGTACGCACACAAAATAGCGCAGAAAGACCAGGAAAAGTAACAACTTACGTTAAAGAAAGATAAGAAGGAACAAAAGGAATTATTCGATCAATGATCCCGAGTTGGTGACATTATGAACGCACTTAAAAGTTTGGAGTTTTATACCTGCAACATATATAGCCGTAGAAGATTCTGGTATACGTTAAAAGAAAGAATTGAGCCCAGGTCATAAACGAAGGATTGAATTGTTATAGGATTGTATCATGGATATCCCTTAGCGCCCATGAAAGGCTAAAGTAATAACTAATACTAGGAGCCGCAGATCGAAAGATAGCTTAAGCATACATAAAGGCTGATCACAAAGAAAACGAAACTAAAGAGTTACATCGACTAAGTAAAATAGGAGGGGACCAAGAGAATTATAGACCTCAAGATCACTCTTAAATAACAGAGGTATGGAGAGATGGTACAATAGCCATATTTTATAATGGCTCTACGATGGAGCCAACTGAAGAGTACCAACCTCGTAAGAAGTCAGGATGAAGCTCCCACCGGATTGTGTATGCACCAGAGGTGAAAGTATTATAATAAAGCTTCAAGTTATGGACGTGAATAATACCTATGTGGAAGAGAGGTCATGAAAGAGATAGAAGATGTGATGCATGATTTTAAGGTAAGTAAGGTAAAGGTGAACAACGTATGAGTTACTCAAATACATAAGGTTGTGAATAGTCCATACTTCAGATAGAAGGCTAGAAGCGCCGAAACTCAATATCCAGGAATGATAGCGGCGTCGTCAGTGGCATATCTTCCAACCTATGGTTTCTAAGTACCGAGAGATATAGTCACGAGAGTAAAGAAGAGTTAGAGACGATGTGATGTCTCGCTTTATGTCCAGAATAACACAAGGAAGTCTATGGTGTAAGAAAGTTTAAGGAAGGCTGCGAATATTATAAATAGATACGTCTAGGTCGCAAGCTAAAGTATAGTAAAGCGACAAAGTTTTATGACAGGAATAAGGATGAGAAAGGGCGAGTGAGAAGGTGACGATAATGGATAAGTCCTCGGGATTAAGTCCATGAAAATAAGAGAGCTAATGGTTTCTCTAACTTATAGAAAGTTCAGTATAGCCTGAATGAACTCAAAGGAGTCTAAGACTAATAACATCTAGAAAAAAGGGAATTCTTCCCTGGTAGTGGAATGAGGGCGTGATTGTGATATATAAAGAATGGCGTTTGCGCCTTCGATTAAGTAATGACTTGAAGAGGATTTCATGAATTTTACGGGATTAAGATACCCATGTAAGGTGAGTCATATTGGGATGCTATAAAGTATGGTTATGGAAGTATAGTATCGCCCATAAGTGGATCAATATAATTACTCTAGATGTCCCCGATGAGACATGAGTCCTAGTGGCAGTGTTACATAAGAGATCAAGTTATCAATGGTAGATAATAGATCAACATTAAGATGAGTCAACAATGGATGGACAAAAGTCACAAAGTATGAGGTAAGATTAGGTCATCATTCTTAAGATGAATAGTAATAAGGAAGCATTAAAGGACTTACATTTATACATATAGGATGAGCAACGAGAATAAACTGGAATTTGGTAGCAAACCTCAGCAACGACCAAAAAAAAATGAAGTAAAAGTTATGGCATAATATGACCTACCTAGATGCAGTAAAGTCATACGGATAGATAACCGGGTCTATGAGATAAGATATAGCAATATTCGTGAAGTTCAACAAAGTACCGAGCGAAGAACTTTGGTATACCTATAAATTCCCATAGAGACATCTTATCAAGCTCTGTATATAAAGTGACGCCTAGAGATTGGCTAATAGCTGGGGAAAAAGGAGAAAGAGTTGCATAGGCGCATATAAAAGGCCAAAGTCGTACAGACTACATGGTAGAAGGTAACAATAGTTACGAGATTGGAAGGATTCCGACCATAAGTCGTGGTGTGAGAAAGAGACCTAAAAAAGGGGAATGCCCTGGCCTTTGGAATTACTCACAGAACAGTTGCCTATATGGCAAGGAGAGTACTTAAGTATTCGGAATACATAAGTCATGAAAATGATAAGTGCATCAATCAGCATTCGAGTAAGAATGTTCCAAAGGGGGGAATAATGTTACACCTCATGTTTTCGTACGTGGAAGTACACCATAAGTAAATTGATGAAAGCTCGAAAATGAGATGTTACATTCCGAAATTTCATACCCTAAAGTTTCATCGTAAGTTAATTGACGTAAGTTGGGAATTGAGATTATTTCGAGATTATAAGTATTACACTACTTCAAACAAGTGATAAACAAATTTGTGAAGGTGAGAGGGTAAGAGAACCAAAGGAAGTGAATTTCGTCGCAATTTGGCATATTGGGATATAATACGGGCCGAGCGTTAATACCCGATATTTATGGACTAGTACCATACAAGGTATCATATGACTATAATAGTATGGTGTATAAGGGTGTATTAAAAATAAGTAGTATTTTAAGTAATTTGGGATAATTCATAATTACGTAGGTAATTGATAAATTATTGGTTAGTGGGAGATTAATAAATTATTAATTAATTAAAAATTAGATAAGTTTAAGGAACCTTACCTTTAACGTGGCAGCATAC
This sequence comes from Nicotiana paniculata, assembly GCA_005239505.1. Taxonomy (NCBI): domain Eukaryota; kingdom Viridiplantae; phylum Streptophyta; class Magnoliopsida; order Solanales; family Solanaceae; genus Nicotiana; species Nicotiana paniculata. Next base: position 26,236 of record ML353701.1, on the reverse strand, counting down.
CACTTTTTGGATAAATGACTCTTAGTCATTTAGGCTTGGTGGCAAAGAGATGTGTTAATCACATAACACTTCCTTTCTATTATCTTGAACACAAAATATTACATCAAATTCCTATAAAAATTCCTTACCAAAACTCTATAATCAGTTCTAAAACACAACAACAACGTGATTTTCAAGAAATTCCTACAAGATTTCAATCAAACCTCTTGGAACCAAACAATTCCAATGATAATTGTTAGAACCGTATTAACGTAAAATTTTACGGTTATAAAGGAGTACGATGCAATCTTTTCTAAGAATACTATACGGATTTTTCTCTACTCCAGGTATGTTAGGGCTAATCTCTTCCTTCATTTTGCATGATCTCGTAATTATACGAGTTTGACAACGAGACACAAAGAAAATTTCATATCCCGAAATTTATGTATATTTTCCTAGTCTTGTAAGTGATAATATTCTCCTTATTAGGACTTCATATTCAATTGAGTATTTCCTTCTTCTAGTCAAGAGAGCAAAGAATTTATATATACAGTATTACAGTATTTTCATTACCATCGAGCTATAATCGATGGTCAGGTCCCTATTGGGCAACCTCAGATCAGATGGTAAGTTATATACCGAACCTACTGTGGTCGAGTGCCTATGAGCTAGCCCAGTTGGTCGAGATACAGCGCCTAGTATGGCCGAGCGCCTATGAGCGAGCTTACTACGGCAGAGCAGTTATATATATGTATACTGAGCCTTATAGGGCCGGACAACTATTTTACTTACTATATTGAGAGAGTTGAATCAGTATCTATATCTTCTGATTATCTTTGACTTCCAGTTTCTTTCACTTATTATATTATCAGTTCAGTTTCAGCTTCCAGTACATAGCCTTACATACTCGGTACATTATTTCGTACTGACATCCCTTTTTTGGGGGCGTTTCATTTCATGCGTGCAGGTTCAGACAGATAGACGGGTAAACCTCCTCATTAAGTGTTGCCCGAGTTCAACTTGGTCGGTAAGCTCCATGCCTTTCGGAGTAGCCTAATCTAGAAATTTAAGTACATCTTGTGTATATATGTATATATGTTATGAGTAGTTCAGGGATCTGTTCCGATCACAGTATATCTACTAGTAGAGGCTTGTAGACAAATTCTGTTAGTTAGTGCAGTATGTTGGGCTGGTAGATCTTTTATGTATATTTGTTGGTTTGCCAGCTATAGTAGTTCTGACGGCCTTGTCGGCCCAGCTTTATATTGATATTTAGTCTGCATTCGCACTTATCTTGCAATGTGGCCCATGTCCAAACTATATGACATCACATGTTCAGAGTTCCTTAGTCGTAAGTTAGTACGGAAGAATAGACTCGCCCCCAGGTTCGGGTCGTGGCACCAACGTAACGTATCTTTCTTATTAAATCATCGTAGGTAAGTGGGCAGAATGGATGTATGAGGTAAGAAGAATAAAACATAAGATAACACTCGACATAAAACGGCCTAACCTGATATACTGACTTATACATATGACGTACGGGCCTACAAGGCCAAAGTAATCACTCATACACTGAACGTAGGCCGACAAGGCCATACAATCTTTCATATACATGAACTATGTCTACAAGCGTCTAAGAGCACATAGACGTCATAAGGTCGGGACAGGGACCCGACATACCAGTCAATACATGTCTAAATCATACTAACCAAATAAGCAAATCCGGAGCAAATGGAGCGCACCAATATCTTTTGCTGAGCCGATAGCCTACTTGGAGGACTCTCAACCTGTCTATCGGACCTGTTGACATGAAATGCAGCTTCCCCAGGCAAAAGGGATACAAATAATGTACCGAGTATGTAAGGAATGGAAATCAGTAAACAATAGACATGAGAGAAACATGGAGTAAAGGACTCAACATGTATATCTGAATAGCTCTGTGAATCATTTGATATTATAATGTCATGTATATGCATATAGATGTCATACCATGCATGGATATATGCTCTCATAACATCGTCAAGCCTCTAAGGGCATCCTATCATATCATCTCGGCCACTATGGGCAAATCATCAACGTATACCAGCTGATCAGGTGGTGGTGCGTATATAACGCCGTAACCTTTTCCCAAATCCCATATACATATATATACATATAAATACACGCATATAACTCCATCTAGTCAAGGGTCAATGTACATGTATAAATGAATGCAATTCATGAGAAGTACAATAAAATCTATCGGAATGTCATAAGACCATTATTCCTTTGACTAATATCATGAAATAAACTTTATCAACTTACGTATTTTCTGAGACCCATGAACATATGATAGAATAATATGACACACGGGGAATCAAGAATATAAGCATCTCTAGTATTTTTATGAATAAAGTTATTTATGGAAATTGTGCATTTGGTCGTTTCGTTTGTGTCGTATAGATCATGCCAAACGAAAGAAGGGATAGCCATAATATACCCAAGCCGATTCTCTTGACAATCCCTCTAATACACGTCAATTGCGAAAATATTTAATTGGCAATATCGGAGTAGGAAAAAATTCGTATGATATTCTTGAGAAAGATCGCACTGTACTCCCTTAGAATAGCAAAATCCTATTGTTATAACTCTACGTAGTCTCGTATGATTTTTGTAGTAAAATTACATTGCTAATATCTAGTATTTCATGAATGAGTTTGCTGAAGCTTCATCTCTTAAATTAGTAGAGATGAGCAAATCAATTTTGGTGAATTTAGAGAAGCCTCATGTTACCATTTAAATTTATATCCATCTCTCTTAAAAGACAATGATTAAGCCTTCAAAAGGTGATGACTAAGACTCATCAAGTGACTTTTAAGAGTCATCAATTTGGCAAAGGTTGGCTGCCACGTTTGGGGATAAGGACCTTATCAAATTTATCCACGAATTTCTTAATCTTAATCAAAATAACTTAATTACTTAATTAATCTCCCATTAGAATTCATAATTACCCAATTATCCACATAATTAAGAATTATCTCAAATTACTGGAAATACTTCTCACTTTTAACACACCTTACTATCATGGTCATGTGGTACCTTGTATGGCACTAGTCCATAAATACGGGGTATTATAGTTCGGAACCATATTTTATCCCAAATTGTCCAACTTCGACGAAACTCGTTTTCTTCGATTCACTTACCCTCTCACCTTCACGAATTTACTTATCACTTGTTTGAAATAACATAATACTTACAATCCCAAAATTATCTCATTCCCGAACTTACGTCGATTAACTTACAACGAAACTTTAACGTACGAAAATGCGGAATGTAACATCTCATTTCTAAGCTTTCATCAATTTACTTATGGCGTACTTTCACGTACGAAAATATGGGGTGTAAAAATTGGTACAAATTCTGAAGAGATAGGGATCATCCCAATGGTAATCCAGGCTGTCCCGTTTGAGATTCTTCCTTTGGTTTGAAGAGAACTCATTCGGTAGAATGCCACTCACAAGATAATTAGCCACATCCGAAAACCATGGCATCCCAATTACAGAAATGGACATGAGTTGCTCGTCAGGAAGTGAATCATTGATCTCAAGGCCATCATGTTGCCTCCCTTCCTTATCCAATCGGGACTAGTGGTCCGCCATTTAGTTTTCACTCCCCTTGAGGTCTTGGATCTAAAGATCAAATTCTTGTAAAAGAAGTGCCCACTGCATCAATCTTGCCTTAGAGTCTTTCTTGCTCATCAAATATCGAAGCTCCGCATGGTCAGTGTGAACAATTACCTTTTTACTCATCAAGTACGGGTGGAACTTCTCCATAGCAACGATAATAGACAAGAGCTCTTTCTCGATCACAGTATAGTTGACTTGGGCCTCGTTCATGGTCGTACTAGCATAGTAGACCAGATGGAAGATCTTGTTAATACGTTGCCCCAATACTGCTCCAACCGCCACATCGATCGCATTACACATGAACTCAAAAGGTAAGATCCAATTTGGTGCGGTGATAATAGGAGTGATAGTCAACTTATAATTGAGTAACTCGAATGCCTTCATACAATCTTCATTTAAATGGAACTTGGCATTCTTCTTCAAAAGTTTGCACAAGGGGTTTACCACCTTAGAAAAATCCTTGATGAACCGGCGGTAAAACCCCGCATGACCTAGAAAGCTCCTCACTCCCTTCACAAAAGTAGGGTAGGGAGTTTAGAAATCACTTCAATTTTGGCTTTATCAACCTCTATACCATTCTTAGAAATCTTGTGACCGAGGACAATGCCTTCCTCGACCATGAAGTGACACTTCTCCCAATACAAAACCAATTTAGTTTCCTCAGATTGTGCCAATACCTTGTCCAAGTTGTCCAAACACTCTTCAAAAGAATTCCCCACGACAAAAAAATCATCCATGAAAACCTCAAGAAAGTCCTCCACCATATCGGTGAAGATGGCCATCATACACCGTTGAAAAGTCGCCAATGCATTACATAACCCAAATGGCATCTGCGAGAATGCGAAAGTGCCATAGGGACAAGTGAAAATGATCTTCTCTTGGTCTTCAGGAGCAATAAGAATCTGGTTATATCCGGAGTATCCGTCAAGGAAGAAATAAAAAGCACGTACGGCCAACCTATCCAACATTTGATCAAGAAACAACAACAAAAAATAGTCTTTCTGCGTAACTTTGTTGAGCTTCCTATAGTTCATGACCACTCTCCACCCGGTGATAGTTCTCATGAGGATCAATTCATTTTTGTCATTTGTTATCACAGTCATGCCCCTTTTCTTTGGGAGACATTGCATCGGCGAGGTCCACGAACTATCGGAAATGGGGTATACAACCCCGGCATCCAACTACTTGATTATATCTTTCTTCACTACCTCTTGCATAGCCTCATTCAATCTTATTTGATGTTCCATAGAGCGTTTGTCATCCTCCTCCAAAATTATCTTGTGCATGAAAAGAGGGGGGGGGGGGGGCNGGGGGGGGGGGGGGACGGCTTATACCCCGAATATCTGCCAATGTCCAACCTATTGCTTTCTTCCTCCTTTGGTGCACCGCCAAGGTAGAACCTACATGCACGTTAGTTAAGCACGAGGAAAGAATAACATGTAAAATAGAACAAGGGCCAAGAAACTAATACCTGAGGTGTGAAGGCAAAGGCTTTAACTCCAGGGTGCGAGGCTCCTCGATTGAGGGTTTTGTTGGTGGAGTCTTCCGGTTCTCAAGATCCCATGAAAGTTTTCCGGGCTCATAAGTATATGACCTCATTCCTTGAAAAGCTTTGGCACATTCTACAAGGCCTTCCTTCTCATCCTCGTCATGGTTTAACAACACAGCTTCCAAGATGTCCTCAACATTCATCACAGCACTTGTGTCATCAACAATTACTTCGGTCACTTGATCCACGAATGAACAAACTTCGTTGCTATTTGGCTGCCTCATTGATTTGCATACATGCAACACCACTTTTTCACCACCCACCCAGAAGGTGAGCTCACCAGCTTCCACATCAACCAGGGCCTTCCCTGTAGCAAGGAAAGGTCTCCCCAAGATAATGGGCACCTTGTAGTCAACCTCACAGTCAAGGATCACAAAATCTGCGGGAATGATGAACTTGTCGACCCGAACTAACACATCATCAATTATCCCCAAGTCCTCTTCATTGTTCGATCTGCCATTTGCAACCTCATTTATGTGGGTCTTGGTTTCCCAATCCCCAATGTTTTTAACACAAAGTTGGGAATCAAGTTTTCCCCCAAATCACATAATGCTTTGGTAAAATTGGCACTCCCTATAGTGCAAGGGATTGTAAAGGCTTCGAGGTCTTCTAACTTTGGAGCCATGGAGTGAACAATAGCACTCACTTGATGTGTTATTTTCATTGTTTCACAGTTCATTTATCTCTTCTTTGTTACCAAATACTTCATGAACTTGTCATATCCAGACATTTGTTCTAAGGCTTCAACCAACAACACATTTATCAACAAACTCTTCATCATATCAATAAGTTTCTTTAATTGTTTCTCATTGCTTTTATTTGTGAGTCTTTGAGGATATGGAGGAGGAGGCCTTGGCAAGGGTGCCTTAGCTTTTTGCACTATCGTATCCGGTATGTCTATCACTTACTCCCTAGACGGGTTCACATCTTCTTGTATCTCCTCCACACTTTCATCAATGTCAATCCTCACCTCTTCATTAGCTTGTTCATCATTGCTTGGCATGTCATCTTATTGAACCAACACATCATCATCCACATTTCTTCTTTGGTTTGAGGTACTTGCAACTCCACCTCTCCTGATTCTTGTTGTTACGTCCATTGCATGCCCCGTATTGTTCCCACCCTTAGGGTTCACCACCGTATCACTAGGTAGTGCCCCTTTAGGGGGATTATTTAAAGCTTGAGAAATTTGGCCGAGTTGAAACTCCAAATTACGGATAGAGGTATTGTGGGAGGTCAATTGAGCATCCGAGTCGGCATTTTTCTCCATCATTTGCTTAAACATATTTTCTATCGATCCCATTTCACTGTTGGAAGAACTAGGACCTTATGACGGATATGGAGGCAGGTTGTTTGGTTGTTGATACATCGAGGGCCTTTGAAAGCCCAACCCTCGATTCTCTTGATTGTTGTTGTTCCAACCCCTTGGTTGTTGTTTCTTCCCCAATTGCTTGGATTGTTGCCTCCCCAATTTCTTTGATTATTACCTCACCAATTGCCTTGGTTCCCTTGATTACTCCAATTGCCTTGATTATTATTATTTCCCCAATTTCCTTGATTGTTGTTGTTGTCACCACTCCAATTTCCTTGGTGACCTTGGTTGTTCCATTCCCTTGGCTTCCTTGTGATCTCCATTGTTGTTGATTTGTAGCATTATTTATTTTACCTTGATAATTGTTGACATATTGCATCTCTTCATCTTGCTCATCATATGAGTCACCTTGATTATACCCACTATTATATTGCTCAAATTGTTCCGGACGTTTATGTACTTGTTGACCTCTTTGGCATCTCTTTTCACCATCATGTTCACCCCTTCCATAGAATTCACTTGTTTCGGCCCTTGAATCTGTTGAAGCATAGCCTTGGCCAATTGGATCATTGCGGTTGTCAACTCCGCAATAGCTTGCCCATGATCATGTAGCTCCTTGTGTAGGTGAATGACATTTGGGTCACCTTAAGGAACATTAGCTCTACTTTGCCATGCCGAAGAGGTATCCGCCATATCATCAAAAATATCACAAGCTTCAGAATAAGCGTGTTCATGAAGTTACCTCCGGTGAGTTGATTCACCACACACTGATTTATTGTGTTGATCCCCCTGTATAAGGTCTGTTGGATCGGCCTCGGTCATATCATTGTTCGGGCATTCTTTGACCACGGTACGATATCTTTCCCAAATCTCGTGCAATGACTCATTGGGCTCTTTCTTGAACGTTAGAATTTAATCCCTTAGTGTAGCCATGTGCCCCAGAGAGATGAATTTGGCAATGAACTTTTCGTCCAACTCATCTCAAGTGTGGATTGAATGATTGGGTAATCTCTCTAGCAAATCCAAACCCCGTAGAGAAAAGGGAAATAGCCTCAAACGCAGTGCATCCTCGGAAACATTTGTTTGCTTGCTCCCCCAACAAGTATCGACAAACCCCTTGAGATGCTTGTAAGCATTTTGTCTTGGAGCTCCGGTGAAGAAACCCCATTTCTCAAGTAGTGTAAGCATCACATTGGTTACTTGGAAGTTACCCGTCCTAATCCGGAGTGAGACTATTGCACTTGCATAACCCTTGTTCGACAACACCTGGTGCGCTGCTCTTGGTGGAGGTGAGCGAGAGTTTGGGATTTTATCATGAGGCGGTCGGCCTCACATATTTACTTGAGGTTCGAGATGAATCTTATCTCCTTGATTAGCCTCTACCTCCTCCCCCACTAGCACATTTCCGATGGGCTTGTTGTCGAGAATCATTTTGCACCTATAAGAAATTCAAAATAAAAATAGTGACTTGGAAGGAAAGAAAGACGAAACACAATAAAACCAAGATATATAGCTAAACTTGTTTAACTCCCCGGCAACATTGCCAAAAATTGATCTCAGCCAAACCCACACCATAATAAAGTAGTGAGGCGGTTGATGCAATAATAAGCCCAACGAAGGCCGGGATCAAATCTACAGGGAGTTAGAATATGGGATTAGGTGTATATCTAGTTTGATTGTATGTTTTGACTCAAATTACACTTCCACGATATTGGTTGGTACTCTACTTCTACTTTGTTCTATTCAATGCAAGTATAAAACTAAGAACAATGTTTTTGGTTTTGAGTTTTTTTTCAAATAATAAAAGGATCTAGGGTCGTGACTTCCACCTAGGTGGCTACCTAATGGGTTGTAAATGCCAGGGCAAATTTGATTAGTCGGGTTCGTAATATAGCAATCACACTCGAATACTCACTATATACCTCTTAGTAGTTTAAGTGATTTTGCCCAATTTGGCTTTCTCAAGTCCAAATGGGTATTTGCACAATACAAGTGATAATAGCTCAATTCGGGTCTTAATATATCTAGATTCAATCCCTTTAATGGGGATATCAATTTCTTGAATTCATTCTAATTTCTTATTAGCCAAGTTTTCCTAGACTTAGTCTCTCTTTCTCAAGTAGAGACTAAGTCAATTAGGCATGGATCAATGTTTGCAACCACTAATCCTCGAGTTCTAGAATAAACTAGGCTAAATATCTCTAACCCAATCACAAACAAGCCCTAATTCAAACACCCAGGAAATACCCACACTAGGGTTGGGTCACAACCCTAGCTAAAACTTAGCTACTCATGAAAATTGTAGAAATTAAAGAAGAAATAGAGATAGAATTCATAATAATTAATTATGGGATGAAAATATAGTGTTTGGAGACAAATATAGTACAAAATTACTTAAATCAGTAAAGAAAAATAGCCAGGTGCTCTTACAAAAACCAATTTTAACCTAAAACTGACAAAAAAAGTCTTATTTATACAAAGCTAAAAATATCTGACAAAAATGCCCCCGCGGAGGTTATGCGGCCGCATAATTCTAAGTGCGGTCCACACTCTAAGCTTGACTTGTCAACTGAGCCTTCTGCGGTCGCACAAAGTTGGTATGCATCCGCACTTCATCAAGTTGTGCGGACCACACATTTCTGAGTGCGGCCGCACACTTGGCTTGAACTGGGATCTGGACTTGACTCTGCAGATCACACATTTGTGAGTGAGACCGCACAATATTGATGTGGTCCGCACATCTTCAACTCAAGGTTCTCTGAATCTACTCCTCTGAGGTCCGCATAATAGTGAATGCGGTCGCACACTGACTTCTGCGGCGACACATATTTAATAGCTCAAAACTTCCAAGTCTGTGAACCTCTCTTCTGCGTCGGCACTAGATTTATGTGGTCCGCATACTCTGAAGCTAATTTGATAGGGTTCCTTAATTGTTTTCATCCACACACAGTATTGTGCGGTCCGCACTGTAAGAAATTTTGCCCTATTTTTATCCTTGTACAATTTTGACTCCTTTTTGAGTTGATTTTCACTTTTTTTGCTCATTTCCCAATATTCCTGCAAGAAAGCTCATTTAATTAGTTTTCGGGATACCTTTTAGCCTTTTCGAGCTAAAACACAAGTAAAAGAGAGCAAATAAGCAGTCAAAATCCCTACTTATCACTGGTCGCGACGTGGTATAGTTTCATCGCCCCAGATACTGCGCATTCTACGCGTATCTGTTCTATGTAGGCTACTCCTTTCCCTTTCTCCCATTGGCCGATGAATTTTGCCGCTACTACAGCGTCTGCTCGGCCCAACTTTCACTTACATCTTCAAACTTATCTGCATGTTGACGAAGTATGCGGAATTGGCAGGCCGAGGGATCTCTCTTCGCCAGCTGATGCACCTCTTCGTGCCTAATTTTTATAGAAGGACGATGTTGCATTTTCGTCACCGAGGAAGTAAGAGTATGGTAGTGAAGATGGACGGTAAAGCGAATCGTCGATTATGGTTTAGCTACTTCTATGTCAAGATCGAGGACGTGGTGGCACATGAAAATGTATTTCCTGAGGCCAAGAATTATGTCGGTAAGTGTTTTTTACTAAGTGCTTATTTTGCTCATTTTGATTGTAGCCTAACATTCTGCCATTTTCTCGTTCAGCTAAGACTTCGCCCCTGTTACACCCTATGTTTTATTGTAGGACCAGAATGAGATAATATTTGAAAGTATATAATGTAAGTTAATCATGTTACTTTGGAGGTTACAAAGATTGGAGATTATGAATAACAAGTACAAAGAGGGTTGGAAGGTTCAGAAGCTAAAGGAATTGAATAAAATAATGTTTAGTCAAAAGTCGACAAGCTGGGAAGGTTATAACACGTACTTTTTGGGTGAGACTGTCACGACCCAAAATTCATAAGGCCGTGATGGCGCCGGACACCACTGTCAGGCAAGCCAATTATTAAATAGTTAAGCTAAATTTCATGTTTTAGCATATTTGAAATCATTACCTTTCACTTTAACACGTAACAACTAAATAAAATCCATTAAGTAAAAATAACAGTCCAATACTCCATTTTAATAAAGTACATCCCAACACATCCCAGAACCCGGTGACACAAGTACATGAACAATTTCTAAGAATTTTACAAATTCTACAAAGCTTGTCTGAAATATAAATTGGACAAGGAATAAAAATGAAAATACAATAAAAAGAGGAAGACTATGCCGACTGCAGGTCGTCTCCAAGTGATGCAGCTCGTCTAAGTCTCCAGGTCAGCCATATTGCTATGAAGGTACCTGTGCAACAAAATGCACAAAAAGTGTAGCATGAGTACAAAAACAACGTTTACTCAGTAAGTATCCCGCCTAACCTCAGAGAGGTAGTGACGAGAGGTCGAATTAGACACTTGCTATAAGTCGGTTAATTATAATCCAGTGAGGTTCTAAGCATGAGTATCATAGAAAATTAAATAATAATCAGGGATAAGAAACATCAAACTTATTTCACATTTTACACATCAATCCTTCTTCTTTTTAACTAACAGTTAAAAACTTCCTTAAGCCGATAACCATGTATAAATCACAGGAAATACGCAACATTTATCATGCGCAATTAAAGTGTCGAAGGTCGAACGGAGCGGACCAAAAATAATAAACTGTGCACTGCCGAGGGTCGAAATGCTCGAAGCATAGATGCATCTATTTTTCCCGCTCGTGAATCGATCATGCGACGCAGTCAACATAATAATAATAAGGCTAACCTGCTCGCGAATCATACCTGTGACTCAGGTGCTCATATGTACACGTATTCACATAATAAATCTGCATTTTTATCAAGAAAACAACTTCTCAAGAAAATGATAAAATTCTCTTTAGGTGAACATGAAGATAGTATATAAATTATTTCTGGGAATTCATTTGCCATGTTTGACAAGGTTTTCAAATATTACAAATCTGGCCGGAACACAATTACGGAAGGAAGAATAAATCCTCTTTCTAGATGATTAAAAAAATGAACTATAGTCTTCTTAGGTATTCAATTACTATTTCGATCATATTAGTGGTCTAATATTACTGGCAAGATCATAAGTACAACAAGGCATGCTAGTGGGTCCTAGACTACCCGTACATAAGCATATAGTAGCTACGCACGGACTCCCGTCACCCCGTGCCCACGTAGCCCCCGCAATTAATAGCTTGTATTCATTTAGTTCACCTATGGGGGACAATTCCCCCTCAAAAAGTTAGAAAGGAGACTTACCTCACTCCGAAATTCCATAACCGGCTTCCAAGCCCTTCCGACGAAATATACAATTTACTCTAATTTTCATGCTCTAATTCGTGGCTAGAATCCAAATTACCAAATTTTTAGGTTTTTCGTCAAAATTCCATATTTTCCACAAATTCCCATACTCAAACATGTACCTAGACCATGCATTTAACTTAAAAAGAGTTGGGATAACTTACCTTGTGATCCTTGACGAAAATCCCTCCTTGAAGCTCTCCACAATCGCCCATACCAAATGAAAATAGGAGGAGAATTGTCAAAATTCCCGTTTTAAAACATTCTGCCCAGGCCTCATTTCCGCACCTGCGATCCAACCGCCCAAACTCCCGCACCTGTGGCTTCCTCAGCTCTAGCCAAAAGTCGCACCTGCGGCGTCAAAGGCGCACCTGCGACAAAAGCCTCGCAGGTGCGGTCACACCAGATGACATCAATCTCAGCACTTCTTCAGACTCCAAACTTGATCCGTTAACCACCTGTAATCAACCCGAGGCCCCGTCCAATTACACCAACCTGTTCCAAAACATAATACGGACTTGCTCGAGGCCTCAAATCACATCAAACAACACCGAAATCACGAATCGCACTAAAATTCAAACTTTATGAACTTGAAATTTACAACTTCTATATTCGATGTCGAAACCTATCAAATCACAACCGATTGATCCCAAATTTTGCACACAAGTCCTATTCGACATTATGGACCTACTCCAACTTCTGGAATCACATTCCGACCCCGATATAAAAATTTCCACTTCCGATCGGATTTCTCAAAAACCTTCAAATTTCTATCTTTAGCCAAATGACTTCAAAATAACCTATGGACATCCGAATTAACTTCCGATTGCGCTCCCAATTCCAGAATCACCATACGAAGCTATTCCCAGTCTCAGAATCCCAAACGGACGTCAATAACTCTAAAATGCTTTCCAACCCAAATTTATGAAATCCTTCTAAAACACTAACTTCCACAATATACGGTGAAACGCTCCGGGCTATCCAAAACCCGATACGGACATACGCCCAAGTCCGAAAACATCATACAAACCTGCTGGAACCTTCATATCCTGATTCCGAGGTCGTTTACTCAGAATCCCAATCTTAGTCAATTTCTCAAACTTAAGGCTTCCGAAATGAGAATTTTCCTTCCAAATTAACTCTAAACTTCCTGAAATTCAATTCCGACCACACCTACAAGTCATAATACCGGAAATAGAGCTGCTCATGACCTCAAACTCCTGAACGACGCGCTAGATCTCAAAACGACCGGTCCGATCGTTACATTCTTCCCCACATACACAGACGTTCGTCCTCGAACATGCTAAGAACAGCTCTAGAGGTATCTGAAATCACTGTTTAACACCTCGTGCACCTGCCCGTGCTACCACAACCCAGTTGAGCACATTATCTTGATCAAACCTGAAGATATCCTCTTTTATCCATACAATAAGCTCATAACCTAGTTCCAACACCTGAAATTTCTCTGCCAGACCTGTTTCCAATATATAATCACCGTATCAGCTACCACACGAGGTACCAAAACATGACTGCATACTTTTGCTGAATTTAGCGCCATACACCGCATATTTCATCATCCAATCACAATGACATTTCCCCAAACCTTAATAGCCAAAATTCCACCACTCCCACGCTCCCAATGCACCTTATGATATATATATACACATACATCCTGCTATAATGCTGACGATACCACCACACGGAGGAGATGTGCAGAAATTCTAACCAACTGCAGAGTTAACCAAACATTGAATCTCTGCTTTTTGACTAAAATCATCACCTCCTTACTAACCAAATACTGGCAATTGTCCTGTAATATACTTCACATAATCTTATCACATCGATCCTAGATTTATAAATCTCGTCTTACCCAATATGAACTGCTCAGACAACCAATCACCCCATACATGACCAATATTCTCGCATGATGCCACAATGCGCCAATAGGCCATAACTCGAACATGATTCATAAAGAAATGACTCAGGAAAAGACTACTCAACTCATGCATATTATTATGAACTCTCCTCAGAAAATAGAAAGAAGAACACAGAATATAGATATAGGGAACCGTACTCAACATCAGACTATTGTGGCGTGCAACCCGATCCAAATAACATGCCCGTGGCGGCGTGCCACCCGATCCAAATAACATAAAATTCACGTAAGAAGACACACAACGAGCTAAATTGCTCATTACCATAAATATGGAACATCGGTCACAAGCACGCTAAGTGCACAATACCATCCTGGGGAGACTGATAAGGCCATACGCTACAAAACTCAAGCACATATGAGGTGCGATATATAATATGTATGTCAAGAGTCATCCTGCTCACATAACCTCATCACTACGCGGAATCTCAACACATAAGAAATTATCAAGTCATTTCACAACTCACATGGCACAATCATAATATCACATGAATTTGCCGAAGACGGAACAACACCTGATATTCCAACACTCCTCCTTGAGGAGCTTTATACTGAAATGAACACATCTGACTCGCATGAAGCCCATAATCTTGTTTAAATCAATTCATACACTTCAGGCCGATTATGCTCGCAATGAACTAGGTTGATAGCCTTACCTGGGTCCAAAATAACCTAATTAGTCTCATAACACACAAAAAAAACCATCATAGTCGGGACAACACCCCACAATCCACAACTAACTGGGCCGAACGCCTTCCTCGCATAAATTTTCAAACAAGAAATATTGCACTTCCTTATACTTGGTCTAAATCTTCAATCAATCAGGTGACAACATGTCACACTTATACAATCTTCCCGTGGTAACGCTCCCACGACCCTCCACAAGGTAACGAGTCTGCACATCCATACCACCGACCACACTAACACTGCAAAAGAGATCAAGACTCCATGACCAGGGTACAAGCCTTTTTCACCGAATATCGATCTCAGATGACACTGAAGATAACACCAGCCTACTCTGAACTTTCAAATACCTTTTTCTTGCTCAACCGAGCTCATGACACCCTTCCCAACACCGAACCGCAATCTTAATCCTTACTTCCAATTACATACTGCTTATTGCTTACTACACCTGCATGACAATATGAGATAGCGCATGAATTCCATCATAACTCTTTAACCACTAATTGGGTGAACACCCCATCATATAGAAACCCTTTTTTTATTTTTCCATCTCATTCAAGAGAACCATAACAACACACGAGTGAATTCTCATAATAAAAAAACAGGCAAATCCCCAGGGAATAGTCTATACCCCTATGATCCTTCTGGGATCCGCCTACACCTGACAAGCCATAATACTTGAATGCTTCCAAAGAAATCCATTATGGCAGCCGACAAGCCTCGCACACGCCGGTACAAACCACATGCATAACTTAACCACATTGAAGGAACTGATCACTGTCGTACATGTGCCATTAAAACCATGGCTAACCAATCTATCTTCTTTTAATCATCCTTAATTGCCTCAGAAACAATAGTAACTCCATTCAACTCATAACAAACTCAATCCTTACTCATCCCGAGTGGCCTTGACTACCATGCTAACTTAATCCCGCAAACCGTCTCATACCCTTCTGATAATCTTTGTACACCCCGGAGTTTACTTCTCTCACTCCCCCAACACTATCATGCACGCTGAAAAATATCATAGAACACCCCAACCATTTTCCCTTTCTCAGAAATTACGCTGCAAAAGCTCGATTCTTAATAATATTGCTACCTGAAACCCTTAAACATCGCATTCTTAGCCTTCGAATTCATTAGGACCGCTATCAAGAGTCAGCCACTCTGACTGGCCCCGAATACAATCAACTCCAAGGCTCTTCTAGCACATGCACACCTTCCCAATGAAGCACGTGACTGAGTCACTTCCCTTACAACTCGCCTATGCCTTAAGCATAAATTCTTAATCTCCCAAAACCTAACCCTGCTCAAATAGGACCAACTTTTGCACATATTTATCAAATCACATGCTCAATTACCACTTTATTCCTTAGCTGTAATAGCTTGCCAATATGCCGACAATTCGCAATCCCTATGAGAAGACAATCCTACAACCCAATTGTAGGTGGTGGGACTCCCCACGTAGCCCGAAGATACTCCTTGCACCACTCTAGACCCCGCTGAGATCCTTTCTCCTTTGTTAGCATGATTTCGCTTAACCAATCCGTCCAATTCTTCCAAATTCCCCTGTCAGCATTCCCTAAATACTCAAATTCTCTAGCACCATTCACACATTCTGCCTCCTACCGAATAGGCACCAGAATCCCTCACTGAAACTTGCCAACCATCCAACCGCTAACCTACTCACTTGAGATAACCCACTGGTGGAAGTCACCTACTGACACCTTCCAATGACGCTGAAATGCACACTTTCTACAACATCAATACCCTATCCTAAGCCTGCTCTCATTCACCAACTTTACCAGTCCGTCTGCTCCTCATAGACATCTACTAAATGCGCTAAAATATCTTCAAATTCACCACCACATTGTGGTGTCAAAGCCGCAACTGTGACCAAAGCCTCGCAGGTGCTGTCACACAAGATGACAGCCATCTCAGCACTTCTTCAGACTCCAAACTTGATTTGTTAACCACCCGGAATCCACCCAAGGCCCCGTCCAATTACACCAACCTGTTCTAAAACATAATACGGACTTGCTCGAGTCCTCAAATCACATCAAACAACACCAAAATCACGAATCGCACTAAAATTCAAACTTTATGAACTTGAAATTTACAACTTCTATATCCGATACCGAAACCTATCAAATCACAACTGATTGATCCCAAATTTTGCACACAAGTCATATTCGATATTACGGAACTGTTCCAACTTCCGGAATTACATCCCGAACCCGATATCAAAATTTCCACTTCCGGTCAGATTTCTCAAAAACCTTCATATTTCTATCTTTAGCCAAATGACTTCAAAATAACCTACGGACATCCGCATTCACTTCCGATCGCGCTCCCAACTCCAGAATCATCATACGAAGTTATTCCCAGGCTCGGAATCCCAAACGGACATCAATAACTCTAAAATGCTTTCCAACCCAAATTTATGAAATCCTTCTAAAACACTAACTTCCACAATATACGCCGAAACGCTCCCGGGCTATCCAAAACCCGATACGGACATACGCCCAAGTCCGAAAACATCATATGAACCTGCTGGAACCTTCTGATCCTGATTCCGAGGTCGTTTACTGAGAATCCCATTCTTAGTCAATTTCTCAAACTTAAGGCTTCCGAAATGAGAATTTTCTTTCCAAATTAACACTAAACTTCCCGAAATTCAATTCCGACCACACCTACAAGTCATAATACCAGAAATGGACCTACTCATGACCTTAAACTACTGAACGACGCGCTAGAGCTCAAAACGACCGGACTGGTCGTTACATTCTCCCCCACTTAAACAGACGTTCGTCCTCGAACTTGCTAAGAACTTCTCTGGAGTTATCTGAAATCACTGTTTAACACCTCGTGCACCTGCCCGTGCTACCAAAACCCAGTTGAGCACATTAAGTTGATCAAACCTAAAGATATCCTCTTTTATCCATACAATAAGCTCATAACCCAGTTCCAACACCTGAAATTTCTCTGCCAGACCTATTTCCAATATATAATCACCGTATCAGCTACCACATGAGGTACCAAAATATGACTGCATACTTTTGCTGAATTTAGCGCCATACGCCGCATATTTCATCATCCAATCACAATGACATTTCCCCAAACCTTAATAGCCAAAATTCCACCACTCTCATGCTCCCAATGCACCTTATGATATATATATATATACATACTTACATCCTGCGATAATGCTGACGATACCACCACATGGAGGAGATGTGCAGAAATTCTAACCAACTGCAGAGTTAACCAAACATTGAATCTCTCCTTTTTGACTAAAATCATTACCTCCTTACTAACCAAATGCTGGCAATTGTCCTTTAATATACTTCACATAATCTTATCACATCGATCCCAGATTTATATATCTCGTCTTACCCAATATGAACTGCTCAGACAACCAATCACCACAGACATGACCAATAGTCTCACATGATGCCACAATGCGCCAATAGGCCATAACTCGAACATGACACATAAAGAAATGACTCAGGAAAAGAATACTCAACTCACGCATATTATTATGAACTCTCCTAAAAAATAGAAAGAAAAACACAGAATATAGATATAGGGAATCGTACTCAACATCACACTATTGTGGCGTGCAACCCGATCCAAATAACATGCCCGTGGCGGCGTGCCACCCGATCCAAATAACATATTCACGTAAGAAGACACACAACGAGCGAAATTGCTCATTACCACAAATATGGAACATCGGTCACAAGCACGCTAAGTGCACAATACCATCCTGGGGAGACTGATAAGGCCATACGCTACAAAACTCAAGCACATATGAGGTGCGATATATAATATGGATCTCAAGAGTCATCCTGCTCACATAACCTCATCATTACGCGGAATCTCAACACATAAGAAATTATCAAGCCATTTCACAACTCACACGGCACAATCATAATATCACATGAATTTGCCGAAGACGGAACAACACCTGATATTCCAACACCCTTCCTTGAGGAGAGGTATACTGAAATTAACACATCTGACTCGCATGAAGCCCATAATCTTGCTTAAATCAATTCATACACTTCAGGCTGATTCTGCTCGCAATGAACTAGGCTGATAGCCTTACCTGGGTCCAAAATAACCTACTTCCTCTCATAACACACAAGAACAACCATCATAGCCGGGACCACACCCCACAATCCACAACCAGCTCAAACGCCTTCCTGGCATAAATATTTAAACAAGAAATATTTCACTTCCTTATACTTGGTCTAAATCTTCAATCAATCAGGTGACTACATGTCACACTTATACAATCTTCCCGTGGTCACGCTCCCACGACCCTCCACGAGGTAACAAGTCTGCACATCCATACCACCGACCACACTAACACTACAAAACACATCAAGAACCCATGACCAGGGTACAAGCCTCTTTCATCGAATATCGATCTCAGGTGACACTGAAGATAACACCAGCCTACTCTGAACTTTCAAATCCCTTTTTCTTTCTCGCCTGAGCTCATGACACCATTGCCAACACCGAACCGCAATCTTAATCCTTACTTCCAAGTACATACTGCTTATTGCTTACTGCACCTGCATGCCAATATGAGATAGCGCATGAATTCCATCATAACTCTTGAACCACTAATAGGGTGAACACCCCATCATATAGAAACCCTTTTTTTTTCTTTTCCCACCTCATTCAAGAGAACCATAACAACACACGAGTGAATTCTCATAATAAAAAAACAGGCAAATCCCCAGGGAATAGTCTATACCCCTATGATCCTTCCGGGATCCGCCTATACCTGACAAGCCATAATACTTGAATGCTTCCAAAGAAATCCATTATGGCAGCCGACAAGCCTCGCACACGCCGGTACAAACCACATGCATAACTTAACCATATTGAAGGAACTGATCATTGTCGTACATGTGCCATTACAACCATGGATAACCAATCTATCTTCTTTTAATCATCCTTAATTTCCTCAAAAACAATAGTAACTCCATTCAACTCATAACAAACTCAATCCTTACTCATCCCGAGTGGCCTTGACTACCATGCTAACTTAATCCCGCAAACCGTCTCATACCCTTCTGATAATCTTTGGACACCCCGGAGTTTACTTCTCTCACTCCCCCAACACTATCCTGCACGCTGAAAAATATCATAGAACACCCCAACCATTTTCCCTTTCTCAGAAATTACGCTGCAAAAGCTCGATTCTTAATCATGTTGCTGCCTGAAACCCTTAAACACTGCATTCTTAGCCTTCGAATTCATTAGGACCTCTATCAAGAGTCATCCACTCTGACTGGCCCCGAATACAATCAACTCCAAGGCTCTTCTAGCACATGCACACCTTCTCAATGAAGCACGTGACTGAGTCACTTCCCTTACAACTCGCCTATGCCTTAAGCATAAATTCTGAATCTCCCAAAACCTAACCCTGCTCCAATAGGACCAACTTTTGCACATATTTATCATATCCCATGCTTAATTACCACTTTATTCCTTAGCTGTAATAACTTTCCAATATGCCGACAATTCGCAACCCCCATGAGAAGACAATCCTACAATCCAATTGCAGGTGGTGGGACTCCCCACTTAGCCCAGGCTACTCCTTGCACCACTCTAGACCCTGCTGAGATCTTTTCTCCTTTGTTAGCATGATTTTTCTTAACCAATCCGTCCAATTCTTCCAAATTCCCATGTCAGCATTCCCTAAATACTCAAATTCTCTAGCACCATTCACACATTCTGCCTCCTACCGAATAGCCACCAGAATCCCTCATAGAAACTTGCCAACCATGCAACCGCTAACCTACTCACATGAGATAACCCACCTGTGGAAATCACCAACTGACACCTTCCAATGACGCTGAGATGCACACTCTCTGCAACATCAATACCCTATCTTAAGACTGCTCTCATTCACCAACTTTACTAGTCCGTTCGCTCCTCATGGACATCTACTAAATGCGCTACAACATCTTCAAATTCACCGCCACATTGCGTCCTTCTTCATTCCTAACAACTCCTCCCTGTTGTATCCAACCTTCCGCCAAAATAACCCACATTTCAACTTAAGATCGTGGACCCAATCACCATCCACTAAAACTCTCAAACTTTCCCTCAAGATAGGCAGCTGTCTTACCACTGAACTCATGTGCTACGCTGCCACTCTCCCACTTGTTAAACTCATTCCTTTAAACAACTACCTGACTTTTGTTCCTTACACCTGACCTTTAGAAAGGGAACCACCGCCTAGCACTTTTCACATATCTTCCTTCATCGCATGCTGCCCAATTGCTGCCTCAATTCAATATCATTCTTTGTAGTTCTTAATCCACCAGTTCGCCACGACTTCAAACTCTTTGAAGATCATCTATCTCGAGTTGCCTTCATAATCAACACTTATCAAGTACTGAACCACCGCGCCTCACGGTCTGTGACAACCTCTTCTTCGATACTTTTTCATAATACTCTGAACCCGTGCAGCCGAAGAAACCATAGCACCGACAAACTTAACATATTCCATTCGATCAGTGACGATGACATCACATCACAAGTGCATATCCCACCTCTCTTGAAAACACCAAGTCTTATTTCTTTATCAATCAAAAACCTGACCATTTATAGTCCAAATGCCTTTCCTCTGCCGGAACTAAAATGCTGAAATCTCGAAATCACGCCCTGAGAAGACCTCCCTTCAAGCCATTCATTACCCCCAACATATGGGCAAGCATTCTATCATCATATCGGCATCGCGTGATAACCAATCATAAACATCATCACAACCTGAGCATAACCTTAAGTCCTCAGAATCACAGCTACTGGCTGAAACAACATATTACTCTTCCACGGAGCAACGACAATAGCCTCAATCAACTTCACAGGGAGAAACATCCCGCACCACACCCATAGCACCATTTCAATTCATCAAATTCCTGATTCATAGCAAGCGCTTCGCGACGCGTAAGATTGAGTAGGAAGAAACGTAGGCATAAGCCTCAGAGGAATCAAATCGCACGATGAGGTATCAAGAAGGGAAGTACTCCTTACAGCCATGTAGCCTCTCGAAGATAAGTACAGACGTCTCCGTACCGATCCGCAAGACTCTACTAGACTTGCTCATAACTCGTGAAACCTAAGGGAACCTAGAGCTCTAATACCATGTTTTCACGACCCAAAATCCATAAGGTCGTGATGGCGCCGGACACCGCTGTCAGGGGAAGCCAATCATTAAATAGTTAAGCTAAATTTCCTGTTTTAGCATTTTTGAAATCATTACCTTTCACTTTAACACGTAACAACTAAATAAAATCCATTAAGTAAAAATAACAGTCCAATACTCCATTTTAATAAAGTACATCCCAACACATCCCAGAACCCGGTGACACAAGTACATGAGCAATTTCTAAGAATTTTACAAATTCTACAAAGCTTGTCCGAAATACAAATTGGACAAGGAATAAAAATGAAAATACAATACATAGAGGAAGACTCTGCCGACTGCGGGTCGTCTCCGAGTGATGCAGCTCGTCTAAGTCTCCAAGTCAGCAATATTTCTATGAAGGTACCTGTGCAACAAAATGCATACCAAGTGTAGCATGAGTACAAAAACAACGTGTACTCAGTAAGTATCCCGCCTAACCTCAGAGAGGTAGTGACGAGAGGTCGAATTAGACACTTGCTATAAGTCGGTTAATTATAATCAAGTGAGGCGCTAAGCATGATTATCATACACAATAATAATAATCAGGGATAAGAAACATCAGACTTATTTCACATTTTACACATAAATTCTTCTTCTTTTTAACTAGCAATTAAAAACTTCCTTAGGCCGATAAACATATATAAATCACAGGAAATTGCAGCATTTATCATGCGCAAACAAAGTGCCGAGGGCCGAACGGCGCGGACCAACAATAATAAATTGTGCACTGCCGAGGGTCGAACGGCTCGAACCATAGATGCATCTATTTTTCCCGCTCGCGAATCGATCATGCGACGCGGTCAACATAATAATAATAAGGCTAACCTGCTCGCGAATCATACCTGCGACTCAGGTGCTCATATGTACACGTATTCACATAATAAATCTTCATTTTTATCAAGAAAATAACTTCTCAAGAAAATGATAAAATTTTATTTAGGTGAACATGAAGATAGTATATAAATCATTTCTGGGAATTCATTTGCCACGTTTGACGAGGTTTTCAAATATTACAAATCTGGCCGGAACACAATTACGGAAGGAAGAATAAATTCTCTTTCTAGATTATTAAGAAAATGAACTCTAGTCTTCTTAGGTATTCAATTACTATTTCGATCATATTAGCGGTCTAATATTACTAGCAAGATCACAAGTACAACAAGTAAGGCATGCTAGTGGGTACTAGACTACCCGGACATAAGCATATAGTAGCTATGCATGGACTCCCGTCACCCCGTGTGCACGTAGCCCCCGCAATTAATAGCATGTATTCATTTAGTTCACCTATGGGGGACAATTCCCCCTCACAAAGTTAGAAAGGAGACTTACCTCGCTCCGAAATTCCATAACCTTCCAAGACCTTCCGACGACTCCAATTGATGCACAACGCTCCAAAACTAGCCAAATAATGGGCAAAACAATGAAAATGTACCCTAATACTTGTAAAAATTCAGACTATATAAATTTTCATCTCCGCTCGAAGTATTGACCAAAATTCCCTTGGGCCCACATGCCCGTATTCTGAAATTTCTCGAAGATAAACTCTACCCATAGACTTACTAGCTCAAATATACAATTTACTCTAATTTTCATGCTCAAATTCGTGGCTAGAATCCAAATTACCAAATTTCTAGGTTTTTCTTCAAAATTCCATATTTTCCAAAAATTCCCATACTCAAAATTTAACTTAAAAAGAGTTGGGATAACTTACCTTGTGATCCTTGACGAAAATCCCTCCTTGAAGCTCTCAACAATCGCCCATACCAAATGAAAATAGGAGGAGAATTGTCAAATTCCCGTTTTAAAACATTCTGCCCAGGCCTCATTTCCGCACCTGCGATCCAACCTGGAGCGCAATTGCACCCAAACTCCCGCACCTTCGGCTTCCTCAGCTCAAGCCAAAACTCGCAGTCGCACCTGCGGCCAAAGCCTTACAGGTATGGTCACACCAGATGACAGCAATCTCAGCACTTCTTCAAACTCCAAACTTGATCCGTTAACCACCCGGAATCCACCCAAGGCCCCCGGGACCCCGTCCAACTACACCAACCTGTTCCAAAATATAATGCGGACTTGCTCGAGGCCCTAAAGCACATCAAACAATGCCGAAATCACGAATCACACTAAATTCAAACTTTATGAACTTTAAATTTCCAACTTCTACATCCGATGCCGAAACCTATCAAATCATAACCGATTGATCCCAAATTTTACACACAAGTCATATTCGACATTATGGATCTGTTCCAACTTCTGGAATCGCATTCCGATCCCGATATCAAAATTTCCACTTCCGGTCAGATTTCTCAAAAACCTTCAATTTTCTATCTTTAGCCAGACGACTTCAAAATAACCTACGGACATCCGAATTCACTTCCGATCGCGCTCCCAACTCCAGAATCACCATACAAAGCTATTCCCAGTCTCGGAATCCTAGACGGACATAAATAACTCTAATA
Organism: Nicotiana paniculata; assembly: GCA_005239505.1. NCBI lineage: Eukaryota > Viridiplantae > Streptophyta > Magnoliopsida > Solanales > Solanaceae > Nicotiana > Nicotiana paniculata. Next base: position 2,154 of record ML353701.1, on the reverse strand, counting down.
TGCTTTCCAACCCAAATTTATGAAATCCTTCTAAAACCCTAAATTCCACAATATACGCCGAAATGCTCCCGGGTTATCCAAAACCTGATCCGGACATACGCCCAAGTCCGAAATCATCATATGAAACTGCTGGAACCTTCAGATCCTGATTCTAAGGTCGTTTACTCAGAATCCTAATCTTAGTCAATTGCTCCAACTTAAGGTTTCCGAAATGAGAATTTTCTTTCCAAATTAACTCTAAACTTCCTGAAATTCAATTTCGACCACACCTACAAGTCCTAATACCGAAAACGGAGATGCTCGTGACCTCAAATTGCTGAACGATGCGCTAGAGTTCAAAACGACCGGTCGAGTCGTTACAGATACTAGATTCTTAACATGATAAGGAGGTTATGTTAGTCATCTTTTAGTCGTGTGTTATCCCACATTTCTTTGGTTGTATCACAGTTGGATATTTTTTCATATTATTCTCTACTTATAGCATTATAGAGTAGATTTCAGGCCTTAGCATTGACTTGAACAACTGCCATATGCTCGTCTGTATGTTCGTCTAGTTCTTCCTGATCAGCAGCAGGTTATGCTGCTACCCGCAGTGGATATTTTCCTTTCTTGATTACTCGCCAAACTTTGACATCATATGACTTTGTATATATTTCCATATGAACTTTTCAGTGAGAAAAATATTGTCCATTGAAATAAGTTGGCCTGACTTGTGATGTTCCTTCTTGAAAGAGTGCTCCAACAATTCCTTGGTTTGCCATGATCTTTTCTCACAAACTGTTAAGCAAAGAAGAGTGAGACTAGCTCTGATACCAATTGAAAGTACAAAAGAGGGGTGAATTGCTTGTTTTGAAAATAGTTATTATAAGTTGACTAGTTTACCAATTAGTTTACTAGAAATAAAAGTGAAATAGTAAGAAGTACAAAATTAAAATGCAGAAGTAAAGTGTAGGAATTAAAGACACCGGAGTTTTTATACTGGTTCGGATTTAGTGTGAATCATAGTCTAGTCCCCTTGGGTTACAAGGGTATTCTCTTTCAGTGATTGAGTTTCTCGAGTACAAAGTGAATGGTGTAGTTTTACACTGATTTCTTAGTTTCTATGTCTCTCGCCTTTTCTTGATACAATGCCTCACCGGTGATTTTCTCTCTTTCTTCTCTAACTTGTTACAATCAGATCTAGTAGAACTACAATGTTTGTTTAAAGTAGAACAAAGAGAGGGTAATTGGTTTGATCAAACTATATCTCTTCAAGTCTGAAACGATCGTCTATATACCGTCCAGGAGGCCTTAGAGTCTGGAGAGATTTGCAAACCCAAAAAATTTTATCCTTGAAAGGAATCACAGGTTGATTATTTCCAAGAATAAGGTTGATTCCCGTTATACTTCCTTGATGAATATACTTTGATAGCTTTTCATCTTTAAGCCTTGATATCCGCCGGATTTCCAGTGTTGGCTATGCCTTTGCCGAAACTTTAGTTCTTCTTTCCTTTTTATTGTTGGTAGCTTCAATCATCTTCTGATTGATATCTTCCTTCAGCTTTGATTGCTCTCCTTGATGGCTTAAATCATCCTCTTATTGATATCTTCCTTTAGCTTTGATTGATTATCTATTTCCGGATCTTTATTGCTTTGCTGATTACTTAATGGCTTCAGTCAATCTTTGATTGATACTTTCCTTTTTACTTTGATTCTGATTGATTGCCTTGAGTCCCTACATAAAACACAATTATATTATTTTTCACCATTAAAACTAAAATCTAACACGAGTTGCTTCTGGCTCTATATTGGTGTGTTACTTACCATTTGATCGCCAGCTTTCAGATATTCTTACAAAAAGTCTTGTTGCTCTCAGGTTTATGCGTCTTCGAGACAATTTCCACATTCAATCCTGCATCGATTGAGGGGGTGTGTTTGAGTAAAGTGGTGTAGAATTGTTCTCCTATGTCTTACTTAAGTTATTCACTGTATTTAATTATTATATTTACCCTTAAATATAAATAGATAATACTTACATTGATTTAGGTAAGCAGCTAGTTTACCACCTCTACACTTTCGGCTTTGACCACTTAGGTATAATTCTTAGTGGTAATTTCTGTTGGGATTTTAAGTAATTAATGATATATTAATGCTTAAAATGGGTGAATGGGAAAT